>JAGDFM010000374.1:12159-40614 GCA_019155715.1 Phytophthora pseudosyringae
CCCCCCCCCCCCCCCCCCCCCCCCCCCCCCCCCCCCCCCCCCGCCCCCGCGAAGAGGAACTTCATTTAACTATATGGGACCTCTTGCTGAATCTTTGCGTACATCGACCAGCGGAGACGTGAGACCAGGTGGTTTGCTCACGCTTCGCTTCAGAAGTGAAGAATCTGCTGCTTTGAGCCAGCTTTAGGTTGTTGAAAGCAGCAGCGATACAGAAAGCAGAAAATCGACTACTTTCACTTTTTTTATTGAAATAGGGGTTAGCATCCGTCGAGTTACTACTTTCACAGTATGGTGAGCGTACTAAATAAATAACGGTATATTGGAGGCTAGCGAGTAACTTGCTGCAACACGGTCCTTTTCATATGGGCTAGTGACTCCACTGCATTGCTTCCGGCTGATTCTCGTTGGTAACAAATTGATGGATTACCTCTCCATTCTGCAAGCGTGTTTTTCAGCTCTTGAAGCATTTCTTCGGGCAATGGGAACACGTGCGGTCCAAAGCGTAGTTCGGCTGGGTTCGTATGCTACAAAATTTGAACCATCATTTAACAATGTTGCGCCAACAGAGGTCAGGATGAAGCATTATTCCAAAGATCAACGTTAAGAACCCCTTACCGTTTCAGTCAATACGAAGTAGAAACCCGCAAGGTTGAAGGACGCGTCTAAAGCTGGGAATCCGCATCCTTGGAAATCGGACGCCATAATTATTTGCACACCATTCTCGGAGCTTGCAGGTTGGTCGTTTGGCAGCAGCGCTGACAAGGATATCGGTCTGTGTCCAAGTTGCTGATCACTTGCATACTTTGCTCCAGGGTTTGGTCGCAGGAAGTCGCTCAAATTCATCGAGTTCATCGAGCTTACGATATTTCCATCTCCATGTAGCGCTGCCTCGCTTTCTCGAAAGAGGTCAGCCACGTCAGTGGACATGCCTTTTGTAGCTGCCAGCAATGCAGAAAAACGTTGGGACGGCAAGATCTGTTGTACTCCTCCAGCTTGTTGCATCGCAGGATATTTCGTCGCACTGGGTAGAGTGGGAAACCCAGGTGCAAGTGTGCCCACCGGTGGCAGCACTCCAGTCCACTGCACAGTAGGGCCAGGAACAGCACCAGCGTGTGGTGACGTGGGGTCCATATACGAAGTGCTGTTTGAAGACGAGGACATAATTTAGCACAGACTCTCCAATGTGTACTGATGCGAATAAACTGCGCACCTGTAAAGTAGTTTGGAAATTGACGCATAGTCCTTCCAAGTGCTGATGTTCAGGCCTGCTGCAGCAGGAAATTCAAGCCTGTTTACAGGTGTTTGGGCATTTCCACTTTCAGGTCCCGACGGCTTATGCATCTCTTGCGAGAGGTTGCACGGCGATGCCTGGATCTTTGGGGTGGTATCGCCTCCACTGTACATTGCTTGAGGGCGGTCCGGCCACTCCAGCTGCTTGTCCGACGACCACTGAAGCGAGTGGTGTGCTGTGAGGTTGTTAGCTGTTTCAGTCGCCGGGGTTTCGGTTTGCCCTGACGGGAAACAACGCACCCACATGTATACAGTTAGCTGTGCATTTACACTATGCAGTTGCATAGTCGGTAAAGAACACTTACCGCCTTGCTCCAGCAGCAGCTTTAGGTCACAGTCATCTCTGTGCGTAGGTATCTGCCCGTATGTCTCCTGGCACGATGGACACTTGAAAGCTTTCGACAACGCTTGAGCCAGAATCTCGTCAAGGTTTGCCCCCGGTTTGTCGCTTGCACGCGCAGGTACGCGCTGCCACTGCAACTTGTACAGCAAGTCGAATGCTGCGTTTGACCACAAGCACAAATTCGGCGTCTCCGGTGTGAACGGAGCTGTCGCGTCTGCTGCGCGCATTGGGATTGCCTCCTCCATCTCGGCAATCGCCGCCGTCACATTGCCGGTAAGTGTAGTCGTCGACGACTGCGAGCTATCCGGCGAATCGCTTGACAAGTTCCGCTTCGGCGTGTCCTGCGCCAACGCCCGTTTCGCCTTCTTCTGCTTAGCAGGTGACTCTGCGTTCTGCTTCACGGGGCGCTTCTTCTTCTTCGACAGCACCAGCACCGGGTCCGACACCACCGACGTCTTGTAGTCGCATGACCCCAAACACCTCGGCACCGCAATCTCCACCCGGAACCTCTGCAAATACAGCACCAACCAGTCTCGTTATTCTCAACCCACCGGTCTACAATTTCTTCCCACCCTCCTCACCTGGTTCAGATGGTTCTTGGACACCTCCGCAATGCGAATAGCCAGCGTGCTCTGCCTGTTCTTGTCCAGACATTGGCCCGACATGGCGTGCAGGATCTCCTGCTTCTCCACCACCTTTCTGAGCAGCACAACGCCGGCAAGGACGAGTCAGTTCTCTCGCCAAATTCTCCGATATAGTCCACGAATTGAGCTCGACCGACCCGCTCTCGTACAGAAGCTGCACCGATAGGATGCGCTGCTCCACGCACTGGGCGCAGACCGTCTCCGTGCGCTTCAGCTGCAGCTCGAACGTCGCCTTGCGGCCGTATTGGTCCTTGTACCAGGTCTCTGGCGGCTGCTGCGTGATCTCTAGAGCTGCGTTCGACTGGTTGTCGACGGGCTGCAGCTGCGTCTGATTGGCTGTGGCGGACTGAGGCTGTGCAGAAGGTGTGGGCGCGATGGTCACCATAGTGGCGGCCTCCTGCTTCACGGGAGGGATCATGGCGTGGGTAGCAGCTAAGCAATTCGGAATAACGGCTAGAGAAAAATGGGTTCGAAAAAGAATGTGATGTGGCAGTGGTGTGCAGATTGAGAACGACACCTCACATAATCAGAGCCTAATGTTAATTTCGAACTACGGTAGGTTCTAATATTGAAATTTTAAAATATCAATATTAGTATTTAAATATTAGTATAGTAAATATTGCCGAATATGATATTCAGATATTTGGTAAATACAAACACATGACTGATATTAAAGATTTCTTAAAATCTAGAACTCAAAGAATTCGTCGACAGCGAGTTTTCTCAAGCGGTGGGATCGTCGTGGGAGACGACCGCCGGACGAGCACCGATGCTGCACGGGCAGAAAAACAGGTACTGCTCAAGCACAATCGCCGTGAAACTGAACGAATGCGCGATGTAGCTAATTTCTTAGTAAGCAGTTGCGCTTAAGTATATTATGCTGCAGCTGAAACTATCTGCGTTGAATTCTCAGCAGCATTGCGCTCTCATGTGCATGTGGACTTCCATTATCTTGCGAGAAACGCCACCGACTCCTAAGTCGCACATTCTTCACATTTCACCTTCTGTAGCACATGGACTTTGTTGCCTGCATTAAATCCACACAGCGGTCAGCTATCGATATACATATCAGCATGACTTCAGGCCAGGCGCGAGTGGCAAGGGGCACTGACGTTGGCGGGTCGGGGCAGCAAGCGTGCAGGATCGTCGTGTTCAGTCAGCAAGCCGGCGGCCGCATCAATCACCGCGATCTCGCAGCGAAATGTTGAAATGCGGGCAAAGTCGGTTGTACGATATCAATATTCCTAATATCCACAATTTTGTCGGTATGTCTAAATATTAGGAGTAAATAAAGCGACTAGCGTTCGATAGTAATATTATATTACTATGTACTGAGAAATCATGGTAATATCACCCTGTAACATCATACCTAAGATTTGCGTGCGCCACATCGCAGGTCTCCGATGGGCTGCTGCTGCGAGTGGCGCGCGCCCAAGCCGCTGCGCTACGTGCTGCCGTGCGTGATCGTGGGCGTGATCGTGTACCTGTACTCGTCGTTCGTGATCTTCGCGCACGGGCGCGTGCTGGCGGCCGGCGCGTCGCCGTGGGAGCTGCTGCTGTTCCACGCCATGACCGCCCTGCTGTGCTGGTCGCTGGCGCAGACGCTGCGCTCGGGCGATTCGTTCCTGCCGCACCGCACGCTGACCAGGGGGCAGCTCCACGAGCTCAAGCTGCAGGCGGCCGAGACGGACGAGGCGCTGGTCGAGGCCAAGATGAACGGCGCCATCCGCACGTGTCGCAAGTGCCGCGCGCTCAAGCCCGATCGGACCCACCACTGCAGCACGTGTCGACGCTGCGTGCTCAAAATGGACCATCATTGCGTCTACATCAACAAGTACGTACAACATCGAGAAGGGTTGGGGGCCAGTGCAGGTTGAAGTTGACGGCAACTCGGATCTGTCTGGATCTGTCTGCTGCAGGTGCATCGGCTATTTTAACTACAAGTTCTTCGTGCTCTTTCTCGGGTGGAGCGCGTCCACGTGCTTGTACCAGAGCAGTCTGCTGTTCCGCTATGTTCTGGCCGAGAGTCTAAACCGAGCGGCCACGCTCTACTTTTTCGGCAAGCTAGGGCTCTTCAATCCCCACCTGCAGGTTGGTTGGCGCGCTGGATGCGCTGGCGACGGCTAGTTACACTGATGTTTGATGTGTTATTATGCTGATTTTGTTGTTTTTTGTTGTTTCGCAGGCTGTGAGCGTGTTCTTCGGCAGCACGTGTCTGGGACTGGCGCTGGCGTGCTTCTATCTAATGCACTTGTACTTCGTGGCCAACAACTACAGCACGCTCGAGTACTGCGAGAAGCGCGAGGACCCCGACTACATCAACTACTACAACGTGGGTATCGTGCGAAACTTCCAGGAGGTATTCGGTACCTTCCGCGAACTCCCGCTATGGTTTGTTCCGGTGCACAGCCCCAGCTTTTGGAAGCGAGATGGGAAAACGTTTCCGCTAAACATCAAGTTTACCAAAGTCGACTAGAGAAATTCAATAAATCAGCAGAATGGCAATCCTCCATGCCTTTCCAACGCGTGAATAGCATTAAGTTATGATCGCAGTCAATCTGGCGAGATGAGTGCTGCACTCCTCCTATTGCCTCGGCCTTCGTGCTGACTGGGACGGAAGCAAGGTCGCGCTGTCGGGTGAGTCATCGAAGCGAGTCTGATAAAAATGTTCAATGGCCTTTGCATCTGCTCGTGCAGAATCCGTTATGTCAAATGATTCTTGCACAAGCGAGTCATCCGAGTCTTCCGGGGGCGGCGAAGCACCCACGGTTAGAGGTTCTGGGCGATAAATCGCAACGGAGCCTCTCCTCGGTGACAAACTATGCACGATCGCATTGGGAGTCGGGTTAATGGAGGCGTCAATGACAACCCCTGCAGGAAGCTGGGGCTCTTCAGAAGTGCTGAAGAATTCGATCACGCTCTGGCGTCGTGGGTGTTGATTGCGAAGCGCACCAAGATCATCCAGGGTCGGCTCCGTCGAGACTATTTCACTGAGAAGCTGTTGGAATCCTTGCAGAAGAGTTTTTCTCTCTTGTTTTGTTGCAACCACGAGCACAACCCGTCCGCGGTGATAGCTCTTACATACGATGATGATGCCGCGGTGGTAACTCACTTTCTTCGACAGCCGTGGGACTTCGGGGTTACCTTCCTTGAGAACAGCGACGACCTGTTCAATGTCGTCTAACAAAACGAAACCAACCGAAATCTTGTTATGATTTTTACAACACCAAGCAGGCAAGGTTCGTACTCACGTAGGTTGATCCTCGGCTTCTTCTTCCTCGACGGCGTCCATGTGAGATAGCACTCGCCAGCTTCTGCGTTCAACACTAGCCGTAGCTGAATTGTCTTCAACGCGCCGGAGATGCAGACTTTGCTGGCCGGAAACCCTCCTACTAGCAAGAGTCGAAAGCTAGCCGCCGAAAGGTTTTGCTGTTCCAGTGCTCGTTTTGCCGCTAGTCGCCCCCGAGCAAGTCGCACCATGTGATCGCTCACCTCGTGCCAAGTTTGCAAGCGCCGATATCGGCGATAGAGCCTTTGGATGACGATAATGGCTCCCGAGCGGTTGCCAACATTGAACATGAACGCCCTGAGTGAATAGCATGAGCGAAAATCAGCCTTAATCACATCAGTGCACAATAGAAGATAGTAGCTCGTACGCGGATCTTCGCCTGAACAACGGATACTGCTGCTCCTTCTTCAAAACTTCCCCCTGTTTTCAGTCATAGCAATGTGAGCACGCCTAAGAAGGTGTTGTCGCACAAGTATGATTGGCGCAGCGTACTGGTGAGTCTGGTAGTAGACCAAAGAAGCGCTGGATTGTTCGGCAAATACTCTCCTCGCTCCAGGCGGCAGGCTCAGCCTTCACTTGATCGAGGAACAGCGGTTCGGTGCTCGGCGACTTCACGTTTTCGGTAGTTCCGAGGATCCGCTTCTGCTCCGCTGGTGGTGGAGACGGCGACGTGCTCATCAGGCTGCCCATGATCTTCTCCGTTGCATTCGCCCTGATATTCACTGTTGGTGTCAAGCTAGTCGTGGATCCGCCGAGGAAATTCGCAGCGAAGAGTCACAAGCGGAATGGACGGACAGCAATTTTCGGTGCCTTCTCACGTTCCAGCGGCAGCGATCATGAATATCGAGAGCTCAAAGACGGTCTTGAAAAATCGTGGAATGCAGGCTATTGATGATACTTTGAGGAATATCCGCTCGGTAGGGGGGTGTCGAAAGTACATGGAGAGTATCTTGGTACGAGGTCACGGTACTCTGAAAAAAGGAATTACTACAGCTCGTTCTCGTTCTCCCAGTCAAGTGGCTTCCAGCACCAGGGGCACGACCTCGCAGTTGTCGGGACGGAAGTAGAAGCCCATGGTGACAGCGCACACGGCCTGGATAAAGCAGACGTGGGACACCACCACCACGTAGCGTTCCGGCACCGCGTCAAACAGCTCCGACAAGAAGTTCCTCGCTCGCGCGTGGATCTCGTCTTCTGTTTCGTGGTGCGTCGGCGACCACAGCACGTCGTCTTCGTCTTTCATCTGTGAGAAGTCGACGTCCGGGAACTTGTGCTGGATCTCCGACAGCGGGCGTCTCTTGTCGAACGAGTAGCAGTCGAAGACCTCGCGGCAGTGCTCCATGCACAAGAACGGTCGGTTCGGCACCTGGTCCTTGCTGAAGAAGTTCTGCGCTGTCTGAATCGCCCGTGAGAGCGGGGACACGACCACCCGCTCGATGGGGGGCATGCCTCGCTCCAGTTCGGCCTTGACACTCGGTGGGCCTTTGATCTTGGCGTCCGCGAGCCCGAACGGGGTCAGGTCCGGGTCCAGGAACTCGTCGGTGCGCGCGAGCTCGTCCTCCCAGCGGCCGACGCCGTACTTCTGCTCCGCCGCGTTGTGCGACCCCTGCGCGTGGCGCACCAGGTAGACCACCTTGACGGTGTGCGAGCTCCTCTCGCCAGCAGAGCGACCTGCTGCTGGAAGGCGTCCCAGGACGGCGGAGTCTTGGCGAACCGCCTGAAGAGCGACGGCTCAGTGTCGGCGGTGGGCGTCTTGGGGGCGAAAAGGCCCTCCACGGCCTTCACGGCGGTCGAGGGCGAGTCTCCGCGCATTGTCTGGTGTTCCTTCAACAGAGGACGGACCCACGGTTGAAGTCACTAAAGTAATGAGTGACATGCGTGTGCTAAGAATAGCTAGCTCCCAAGCACCAAAGCATCCGTGCCATTGCACGCTTCCAGCACTGCCGTCAGGATGACCGAGAGCACCGACACGCCCAGCGCCAACTCGACCCCCGCCGCCTCAACGGTCGTGAAGGCCGTCGACGGCTTCTTCGCGCCCAAGACGCCGGTCGAGAACGATGCGAGCTCGCTCTTCAAGCGGTTCGAGATGGCGCCGGCGACTTGGAGCGAGTTCCAGCGGAAACTAGCGCACCTGGAGAAGGAGAAGCGGCCGGACGGAACTGCGCGACAGCTCAAGGTCGTGTACTTCCTGCGCCATGCCGAGGGCACGCACAACGAGGCCCACACCAAGTACGGTTCGCCTCGGTGGGAGGACGAGTTCGCGCGCACCGAGGCGTTCCTGGACGCCCCATTGACCCCGTTCGGCATTAAGGACGCGCAGAACAAGGGGCAGCCCAGTGTTCAGGCCGAGCTGGCGCGAGGCATGCCGCCCATCGAGAGGGTCGTGGTGTCTCCGATCTCGCGCGCCATTCAGACGGCGCAGAACTTCTTCACCAAGGCCCAGGCGCCAGACGAGCCGTTCACGTGCATCGAGAGCTGCCGCGAGACGTTCGACTGCCACACGTGCAACAAGCGGCGACCGCTGTCCGAGCTCAAGCGCAGGTTCCCCGAGGTGGACTTCTCGCGCATGACGGACGAGGAGGACCAGCTCTGGTCGACGTCGCATCGTGAGACCACAGAGGAGATCCAGAAGCGGGCGCGCGGGTTTCTGCTCGAGGTCTTCCGCGAGATTCCGGAGCGCTATGTGGTGGTGTCAGCGCACCTTAGCATCATCGAGGCAATCTGCGCCGTCACGCTGGGCACCCAAGTGCGACCCAGCAACTGCGAAGTTGTCCCGATCGTGCTCGAGGCGCTCTGAATTCGAAGCAAGCCGGCTGTAAGAGCAGTAGAAATGCCGGCGGGGTGCTGCTTGACCATCACATCAAGTGACACCGTGTTGGCTGTTGTTGTAAACCAAATGACAACAACAATGCATGCATAGAGCCCTTCACGTATTAATAATTGCCCCGCAACAATTGGGACTACTCATTATTGACCCACTGCGTCAGTACGAAATATGGCTACATTCACTCCTCCTATGAGGATTGGCAGATATTCCGAATCAAAGCACAAAGATCATGGACGCCGATGGTGCGTTGGATGGCGGGCACGCGGGCGTGTGGTGCATGGTGGCGAGGTTCTGACGGCTAGCTCTGTGCGTCTATGTATCAGGATGCCGGTGTGCGAGCCTCGAGGATAACCGCGTCGTGCGCCAACAGCGCTGGCGCGAACTCTGCGCCAAGTTCTACTATGACCAGGACGCGGCGGCCAAACGCGTTTTAGAGTGCTTCGAAGCGCGCAAAGTGGACGAGATCAGGTGCGTCAGGGTAGCTGAAGACGGGAAATGTACAATGAAGCATCCAATGACTGTCGGGTCGATTTTCTTGCAGCATTTCGGCAGTAGAAGAAACGGGGCCCGATGAAGCGTTCAACGAGACTGTGCAGATGCTGGGACTGCAGAAGTGTATGGTACCTGGACACGAGGAGAACTTTAACCAAACGTGAGTGATGCGTGTGGAAGGAGAGAGAGTTGGGTGAATAGAGGCTAAACGAGGGCTTTGGCACAGTGTTCAGATGCTGGAGGTGGTGAAGAACGAAGTGCGCGCGGGATATCATGACCATGTTTCCAATCAGAGGGTGGGTGGACATTTGAGGCGTATTGCATGGTTTTAATATGGCGTTGCTGGCATGATTGGCACTGATACGCAATTGCAATTGCTGTAGTATGCAGAGTTCGACACCCGAGCGCAGGAAAGTCAGGGAACCCATTTTGAGCTCTGGACGGATGACAACGGACGACAGCAGTTGTCGGTGCGTGTGCAGCACGACTACTTGCGCTCGATGGAGAGCCACGCCAAGATGATGGAGCGTGTGGAGGTGTTCATTAAAAAGCACGTGTCCAACGTCGGCTGCCATCCCTTCCTGGCGGGTCTCCATGCTGCATTGCAATGGAACCTGGAGAGCTCAACTGTTGTGGCGTGGAAACGTATGTGTTATCACAATTGACTCTACACTAGTGGCTGCTTACTGACTGTTATTGTGGCTCTGTCCTACAGTTTCGGACTCGGTGTTCGTTGAAAGCGGCGATTCCGAATTCACGCACAACGCGCTCGCATTGCTGGTGCTCGCACTAACCTTCAGTCACTGCGAAAGTTCTGTTAACGGCACTCCCGGTACCACCAACAACTCGCGCGTGAAAACTCGTGATTGGTATCTGGACCCGTACATGTCGGACCACGACATCCGCCAGCTCATGCGGCTCTTCCCCGCTGCGAAGCGTCTCGAGGGGAGGCCAACCGGCACCAAGATGCTCACCAAGATGGACCGAGCCAACGTCCATGGACAGCTAGACGAGATCCCCAAGTTCTTCAACCGGTGGTGCGTCGTTCTATAGACTTAAGCCTTGCACGTGCACGGTTAGACGAGTTGAAGTTGCTGTACCCATCGACGATAAAGTGTGTTCACCACGCCAAAGCACTATCATAAGGCATATGCTTTACGGTCAAGACGTCGTATCTTGGTCACTTACCTATCCACGTGGACTTCCAGAGGCGGACGCTCGTGGGTCGCCATGGTTGTGCGACGACGGAGCCCCTTGCTGCTGCTTCTGGCGCTGACATTGCTGACGTTTGCGAGTGACGCGCGCGCGTTCGGCTTCAACTTCGGCTTCGACGGGGGCCGCCAGGAGCACCAGCGCCACGAGCACGAGCATGAGCACGTCGACTTGTACGAGACGCTGGGGCTGACCATGGAGGCGTCCGAGGTGCAGATCAAGAAGGCCTACCGCAAGCTGAGCCTCAAGTACCACCCGGACAAGAACAAAGGCGACGAGGAGGCCGAGAGCCGCTTCCACGAGATCTCGCGCGCCTACGAGGTGCTCTCGGACGCGCAGAAGCGCCAGGTGTACGACCTGGAGGGCTTCGAAGGCCTCGAGCGCGAGGAGAAGCAGGGCGGACGCCAAGCCAGTCCGTTCGACGCCTTCTTCGGCGGCGGCGGCAAGCAGCGCGGCCCTGACGCTGCCGTGGACGTGCCCGTGACGCTGGAGGAGCTCTACAACGGAGCCAAGAAGCAGGCGCAGTTCGCGCGCAATGTCATCTGCCGCAAGTGCCGCGGCACGGGGGCTAAGGGAGGCAAGACCACCATGTGCAAGACGTGCGGAGGCTCGGGACACGTGCTGGTGGAGCAGAAGATGGGCCCGGGGTTCACCGTGCAGATGCAGCAGCCGTGCCCCAAGTGCGGCGGACGCGGCAAGACGTTCAAGGAGGCTTGTCCGTTCTGCCACGGCCACAAGGTCGTCCAGGAGGACAAGGTGCTGACGGCCGAGATTGAAAAGGGCATGCCGTCCACGCATCAGATTGTGTTTGAGCGCGAGAGCGAGCAGCGGCCAGGGATGGTGCCGGGAGACGTCATCTTCCGCCTGCACCAGGTGCCCCACGACCGCTTCCGGTACGCACTGCTTTCTCGAGGTTTTCTCTCTCTTGTTCGCGATGTTGCAAACTAACACTACGTTCTTGGTGCTGTCTTGCAGCCGCGCGGGTGATGATCTGAGCTACGACTTGGAGATCTCGCTGGAAGAGGCGCTGCTGGGCTACAAGAAGCCCATGAAGCACCTGGACGACCGCACCGTGGTGCTGACCAACTCGAAGGTAACGACGCCCTTCGAGGTCCGCACGGTTCAGGACGAGGGTATGCCCGTGCACAACTACCCGTCCCAGCGCGGCAGCCTGCACGTGCACCACGAGATCCGCTTTCCGACGATGCTCTCGGCCGAGCAGAAGGAGCTTGTGAAGCAGCTCCTGCCCGAAGACCCGGTAGCCGCAGTGGAGTAAAGTGGAAAATGAAAGCTTTCAAAGCAGTGGTGGGTCCATGTGTCCTTGAGGACACTTCAACGTCCCGCAGATCTTCACTCACAGAATTTCAACTTCCATTCAATTGGTAGAAAATCACTACAGTAGCTGAGAGTTTCGCCTCGGTCATTAGCGCAAGTGCTCACAAGTCCGTCCAGCAGCAGCATGGCGAGCAGCGAAGACGCCGCTGCGGCGACGCGCGAGCAGTGGAAAAGTGCGTCATCTTCTCTGTCGATCAACTCTGCTCTGCGCTGTTTATCTGACGCCGCCACTTGACTGCGAAGCACAGCGGAACAACTGCAGCTCAAGCAGCAGTTGGTCGAGGCGGACGTGGTGCAGTGGCAGCTTCGCTCTGCTGCTGGCGGTGCCACTCCAATTGACGCTACGGGCAATTGCAAAGCGCTGAGGAGGGTGGCCGGAGTGGACATCAGCTTCCTGAAGGGCTCGGACGAGCACGCGTGCGCGTCCATCGTGGTGCTCGACTTCCCGTCGCTCACGGTGCTGTACGAGGCCTTCACCTACGTGTCCCTGCCAGCCCCGTACATTGCCGGGTTCTTGGCCTTCCGAGAGGTGCCAGCGCTGACAAAGCTGTACGACGATCTCCGTCGACGCCGTCCAGGTGTGTAAGTAGGTATTGTGTCCATGTTTTGACGGGAGTTCGAGTGGCTGATGGTCTTTTGTGCTGCCAGATCTGCTGCCTGATGTGACGCTGGTGGATGGCAACGGCGTTTTGCACCCGCAGGGCTTTGGTCTGGCCTCTCACTTTGGCGTGCTTGAGAATATCCCAACCATTGGAGTGGGCAAGACGTTCCTCCATGTTGACGGTCTCACCAAGCCCGATGTGAAAGGTCTGATGGCCAAAGCGCGAGAAGAGAAGCTCGACCTCGTCAAACTCGCAGGACAATCCGGCAAGGTATGCCTCTGCTATCTAGACGACTTCCGTGGATCTCACGCGGTGTCTGGGCTGCGATCTGTTGTGCGATCTTCAGGTTTGGGGAGCTGCGCTGTGCGGCACAGCTGGCGTCAAGAATCCCGTCTACGTGTCGGTGGGGCACATGCTGTCCCTGGATAAGAGCGTCGCAATTGCCCAGGCCTGCTCGCAGTATCGCGTGCCCGAGCCAATTCGCCAGGCCGACCTGCGCTCTCGACAAGTGATTCGGCAGTGGGAAAGCGCAGGAGCTGTCGACACCACGCTGGACTTGCACCATGCGTACCCACCTTCCGGCGCCTAGTTTCCCAGCACAAGGGCATGTCTCCTTCGACTTCATAGACACTTGGCTGCTTCTGTTTTGAGCGGGGGACACGCAAGGCGCTCGTGGTTTAGCTTAGGGGGCCGATCATCCACCAAAGGTTCCGACGCAGCGCTTCTCAAGTCGATGTCTGCAATAAATTAGCTTATTCTTTACGGGGAATGTTGAGTAGATAGACTGACGAAAAAAAAAACTACAGCTGCAGACTCAGCACCATGGACAGGAAGCGCCAGTCGTGTTGGGGCAGCGAAACCCCCGACGGCGAGCGCGGAGACGTGGTGTCGCAACGATGGTCCCAGCCCTGTTCCAGCTTGACCTTGTCGCCCGCAGTAGGAGGCGCCGCTCGTGCGCGGTCTTCTACCTTCTCGCCGTCGAAGCTGCGCAGCAGCGTGGCGAGCGGGAGGAGGTTCGTTGTGATCTGCTGCTCGACGGTCTCCAGCTGGGCCAGCGACACCCGGCGCAGCCTCGCCGGGTCCATCAGCAGCAGCGCGCGCAGCTTCTCGAGCGTCTGCACGCTGCGCACGAGCTTGAGCACGGCGGACGGCGACACGGGCGCGTCGGGACAGGCCGAGCCGGGCCCGTAGGTCAGCACGGCCTTGAGCTCCTGGACGACCATGGCGATGTCGCCCAGGTACTTGCGGCGCAGCTCCGCCAGTTTGAGCGCGTTGCTCGTGGCCGTGGTGGGGGCCGCTGAGGTTGAGGCGGAGGCTGTGGTGGTGGCTGCGGTGGGTGTCTGAGCAGTGAAGCTCCGTAGCGGCGGCAGCGACGCCGGCATGGGCGCGGATACCTGTTGGGGCAGGACGGGCGGGCTGAGGCGCACGCGCTTCTGCTCGCGCGCGCGGCTGTCCGGGCTGCTTCGGCCGAGTTTCTTCTTGGCGGCGTCCTGCGTCATGGGATCTGAGTGGGAAAGTGGCTTTGAGTGCGCTGGGCAGGGCAAAAGCAAGAATGATAAGTGACTGAGTCCCGGGTGACTTGATTAGCTTGGACTTGAGTCACGGTTTGCCACGACCGTCATCCAGTCAAGATCATGGTTTTCTGCTTTTCTCAGCGTTGAGAAAAACGAATGGAGAGTACACTTGCGGGTTGTATGCCTCGATTTGTTTTTCTCGACCACAGGAATTGTAGCGTTTTGTATCAAGACACCGTCACGATCTTGCCGTGCATTGCCATTGCCATTGCCGAGGAACGCAGTCGTCGCATCCCCATCTTTTGCCCGGATAAACGCGCGCCGCACCGAGATGCTCGGCTGCTGTCCCGCGCCGAGCTGCCAGCAGCTTGTACATGTAGCCACCTCGACGAAGCCGATGGCCTTCTCGGCACCAGCCTTGCTGGACTCCGCGAGCTTCGCCGGCTTACGCGATCGGCACGGTGGTGGATGTTGAAGCTGCACGCGCAGAGAGCTGGCCGAGCAAGCTGTCGCAGCGGTCGGTGGTCGTCGGCCAGCGCCACCTGCGCCAGTCGGTTGCCGATGGGCCGACAATGCATCCCGCGCGCGCGGACGTACAGTAGCGAATTGCTCCTGAAGCCCGAGCTCGACGGCTAAACGCACGCTCTCCTCTGGCAGGAACATTTCGCGTGAGCGGTGTGAGCAAGGTCGCCACGATGTGCAGTGCAGTTGCTGGCGTCGTGGCTCGGCCCTGGCTAATGGGGCTCTAGCGTATCAGTTGAGCTGATGGCTTCATTTCGGTGCGGTATCACTTTGGGCAGGGGATCGTGTACAATTCGTAACGGTCTGCTTGCCGGACGCCATTGTCCCAAAGCAGCAGCAGGCCTAGAAAATGCCCCCGGAGACGGCGGAGCGAGCGCGCGCTGCCGCAACCACAGCAGCCGCAGCCCCCACTTCGGTCCGAGCCGTCGAAGAGTTTTTCGTGCCCAAGACCCCCGTCCACAGTTCGGAGACCGTGTCGCTCTTCAAGCGGTTTCAGCTCGAGCCTCCGTCCTGGGACGCGTTCCAGCGGAAAATCGCCCAGCTGGAGAAGCCCGAGGCGGGCGGCGCGAGCGCCTCAAGGCGGATCAAGGTCGTGTACTTCGTGCGCCACGCCGAGGGCATCCACAACGCGGCAGCCAATCAGTTCGGCACCGAACGCTGGGAGTCCGAGCTCGCGTTCCAGGATAAATATCTGGACGCGGACCTCACGCCGTTCGGCGTCAGCGACGCCCAGAGCAAAGGACGGGCTAGTGTGAAGGCGGAACTTGACAAAGGTATGCCGCCCATCGAGCGGGTGGTGGTTTCGCCGCTCTCCCGGGCGATCCAGACGGCCAACAACTTCTTCACCAAGGACCAGGTGCCCGACGCGCCGTTCGTGTGCATCGAGAGCTGCCGCGAGATCCTCGGCTGCCACACATGCGACAAGAGGCGCTCGGTCTCCGAGTTGAAGCGCAAGTTCGCGGACGTGGACTTCTCGTCCATTCAGGATGAGAGCGACATGCTCTGGACGCCGACGCACCGCGAGACGGACGAGGAGATGCAGGCTCGCGCCAAGGAGTTCCTGCTGGAGCTCTTCCGCGACGTTCCTGAGCGGAATGTTGCCGTGGTGACCCACTCGGGCTTTATGGAGTCGGTGTGCGCTGTCGTTCTAGGCATTCGTATCCATCCTGCGAACTGCGAAGTCATCCCGCTAGTGCTGGAGGCAGTTTAAGGCGGCTAAGTATGAGCGAACAACACTATTCGGTGTGGTCCTGCCTTCAATCGAGGACGCAGGTCCAATCTGTCATCCATCATCATGCCTGAAAAAATTGGCAGGTTGTTGCAGCTCGTTACAGTGGCTGCTCGAAGTAGCGCGTTACCACTATCAGCTGCGATGATAGTCTCTTTACCAACAGAGTCCGTCGTCGCGATTCAGTCTACCAGCGCGTTGAGCAAGGCTTGGCGCTGCTCCTGCACTTCCGGGTCGGCCGAGCGAGCCTCTTCGTCCAGGCCCTCGAAGATCTCCTCGAAGCGGTCGAACTGCACCTTAGCGCGCTCCATCTCGTCGTTGTTGTACAGCGTGATGGCGTAGTTGAGGTGGAACATGTGGTCTCTTCGGCCGTCCGAGGCAACACGCAACGCACAGTCAGTAAGGTCTGCAGCAATAGGGTTAGCACTCCCTCGGTATTCCTCGCAGCCGTACCGTTCCATCTCGATCGCCTTGTCGAACGCGCTGCAGGCGTTCTCAAAGTCGTCCAGACGACTGAGCGTGATGGCCAGGTACATGTACGAGCTCGGGAAGTCCGGTTTGAGGTTGATGGCAGCGCTGAAGAAATGGAAGGCCGACGCGTACTGGCCCGTGTTGAGGTGCACGAGGCCCAAGTTATACGACGTGATCCACTCGAACGGGTCCAGGTACAGCGCGCGCTTGAGGCAGGCCACGGACGCCACGTAGCGCTGCTTGCCGAAGAAGCACATGCCGACATTGTTCCAGAGCTGCGCCGAGTTGGGCGTCTGCGCCGCAGCCACGCGGTACTTGACGAGAGCGACGTCCATGTCGCCGTGGTCCTGGATGATCGAGCCTGCAGCGAGAATGGTCTTCGGGTTGCGCGGGTCGTGTGTGAGCGAGTTCCCCAAGTAGTCGAAGGCGCGGAAGTTCTCGCCCACACGCAGGTAAAGCAGTCCGAGCGTCGTCAAAATCTCCGGGTTCTCCGGCGAGAACTCCAGAGCCTCCAAGTACACGTTGATCGCAGCCTTGAAGTCCTCGCGCAGCGTGTGCACCTTGCCGAGCTGCAGGAAGGTCGCGTCGTGGCGGTTGATGGTGTTCGCGCGCTGGAAAGTCTGCACCGCTCGGTCGTAGTCCTTCAGGTACATGTGGCAGAGCCCCATGCTATGGTAGATCTCCCAGTCGTCCACGCGCCCCATGGTCAAGATCTCCTCGTACACTTCAATGGCCGCCGTGTGCTTGCCCAGCAGGTAGAGCGACCTCCCGACTTGCTTGAGGTTCTCCTTGTTCTCCGGGTTCAGACACGCCGCGGCTTGGAACAGCTGCAGACTCTCCTGGATCCGACCCGAGTGCCTCAAGATCAGCGCCTTCACGTACAGCGGGTACTCGCTCAGTCCCTGGTGCTCTCGCAACACGCCTTCGATCACCCGCAGACACTCCTTGAACTCGGCGCGCAGATACAGTCGATGCAGGTACCAGTTGCGAGACGAAGGTTCCGCCATGTGATTGCTGGAGCTCCTACGCGCTCCATGGTGCGACCGCGGCGACCGGATGCTGTCCAGCGAGTTCTCCTTCGCCATCTTCGTGGGTCTCCGCTAATGCGCGCGAAACGACGCGAAGATTGGATATAATGGCTACATTAATATATAACATGGCTACAGTCGTTTGTGACGGACACAAATATAGTCGGTACGGTCTCAGTTCGCAAGCTTGACTTGGGTCGGAAGATGGCTGCAGCGCGTCGCGAGCGCTTGGCCGTGCTCAAGCCCACGGGCGAAGTGTTCGTGAATGGGTTGGCGTCCAGTTACGACGACGAGTTCCCCGAGTCCGAGCGGCTGCGGGCGTTGATGACTCGCGCGGACTTTGCCACGGGTGTAGCCATGATCAACGACGCGCTGCTGGACCATTGGCCCTGTTTGCCCTGCAAAGGCTTCGGCTACGGCTGCTGCGTCTGCACGCTGGGGCTGTCGCTCTACTGTGCCGCAACGCAAGTGCAGGAGGCCGAGAGTCGCCTGCAGCTGCAGCTGCGGCGCATGAACGAGCAGAAAACGTTTAAGGCCAAAGGGGTCGAGTGGCGACTCGACAAGACGTGGTGGAAGCGCTCGTCGTTCATTGAGATCTCCGTTGAGACGGAGGATGGTGACGGGGGCAATAGCGAGACTGGGAGTGCGGTGTCGGAAGGGGGCGGGGCAGCTCGTGACGAGGCCATGAGCGATCGACTGGTATGAAGAGACACAGGTAGACTGAAGGGTTTATCAGGCTTTTATCTAAGAATTCAAAGCTAGCGGGGCGTGTTTTCCCTCACGGTTGGGAGTATTCTGACCTTGTACAGGACCCAAAATATCTATATAAGCCGAACTGTTCGCAGCTAACTTGTGTTTCTGCGGTCGGCTCGTCGTGTCGGATTTACAGCCACCTGCCCCGAATCGTGGCCATCGTATCCAGCTTCGGGAGCTGAGGAGTGAATGGCGCGATCTCGTCCATGCGAGCCTTCACCTCCGGCGTCAGCTTCTCCACAAACTCGATAGCCTTCAGGTTCTCCTCCAGCTGCGACGGGCGGCTAGCACCAACGAGAACCGTCGACACCTTCTCGTTCGAAACGCACCACGCGGTCGAAAGCTGCGCGAGCGAGCAGCCCAGATCGTCCGCAATCACCTTGAGCTTGTCGGCCTTGGCCACACCCTCGTCGAAAGTGCCCCCGAAGATGTTCTTGAAGAAGTCCGCTGAGAACCGCGTTCCTTCCTTGACGCCGCCGCTGTACTTGCCCGTGAGGATGCCGTTGGCCAGCGGAGCCCACGTCGTCAGGCCCAGCTTGTACTTCTTGTACAGCGGAACGAGCTCGACCTCCACCTTGGAGCGCTCCATGAGGCTGTACTGAGGCTGCTCCACGATGGGGCGGATCAAGCCCAGACGGTCGGCGATTTCGCAGGCCTCGACGATGTCGGAGACGTTCCACTCGCTGGTTCCCCAGTAGAAGGCCCAACCTTGCTCGATGATGAAGTTCATGGCTCGCACGGTCTCCTCGATGGGGGTGTACAGCTCCGGTCGGTGGCAGAAGATGACGTCGACGTAGTCAAGCTGCATGCGTCGAAGCGAGGCCTTCGTGCCTTCGATGAGGTGCTTGCGGCTGAGGCCTTGTCCATTCGGATTCGTCTCTTGAAAGGCGTTGGTTCCGACGAAGATCTTGGTGGTGACGACGAGGTCCTCACGGGTCCACACTCCGTCCGCGATGCCCTTCTGGATGGCCTCACCCATGACTTCTTCCGACTGTCCGTTGCCTCCGTAGGCTTCGGCGTTGTCGTAAAAGTTGACGCCGCTCTTGAACGCAATCTGCATCATCTCGTACCAGGCGTCCGCAGTCTTCTTCTCGTCGAGGAACATCCACATACCGAGCGCCAACTTGGAGACGAGCAGCCCGGAGTTGCCGAGGAAGCGGTAGGTCATTTTGGTGGGAGTGGCAGCGGCCATGATGCACAAGGCGTTCTGGGAACAGAAGGTCGGAAAGTGGTTTTCTTGGTTGCTGGGAAATTGCAAAGTGAGCGGTGGGAGGCCTGAAGTCCTTACCGTATTGAAAGGTTCTTGCTGGGAAAGAAATGCTGCAAGACCTTTTAGGAGTTTTTCTGCTGAGTGACTAAGTAATCAGGAGCCAAGAGATGATAGAGAACCTGCGATTTTGCTGCTTGACCAGGTAATCACCATGGCTCATAATCATGTCAGTGCATAATCCTAATGGCTGGGCTGGTTGTTGCTGTTGTTGTTGTTGTTAAGTGGCCTTCTATTTGAGGTTTAAATGGTTGGGCTGGTAGGTCTGCTTTGAAGTGGCAAAAATGCATTTCCATTTAGAGGATTGGCTACACTATTCATCCACAAGTATGGCCAGCGACTGCAGCATTTCCTGCTCTCCTTCGCGCTAAGAGAAAAATGATATGACAGCTCCATACAGTAGTTGACACTGGCATATCTTCGTTCGTCTTCACTGGTCGCTACGTACCTCCTCATTGCGCTCGTCGTCTGCTGGTTCGTGTTCTTGTTTTAACTTCCGCATCAATCCCCAGGTGATTCGGCTTTTGTAGACGAAAAGAAAGTCAGTCACGACATCAACGAATTTGTTTTTTTTTAGAGAGGCAGACTATTCTATTTGGTCGGTTTATCGACGACTAGATGTCTGGTAGATCCTAAGTCTGGCTAGCAACGCCGGTGCCGATGTTCAGCTTGGTGGTCGCGCGAGACTTGTTCCTTTCGGAGCCTTCTCTGTGGGTTGTCGCTCGAGTGCTTGTTGGCACAACAGGAGTCGAGTCCCGTTTAAAATCTTGTCTGGCCGCCGCCGTTCTCGCTTCGCGATCGCCGTTAGCTGCCTCATTGTTGTCTCCCAGTATTCTTGCACACTCCTTTCTATTGTAACGTCTTCCTCCTGGAAGACGTTTCGGTTGCGTTGGATCCATAAGCTGGTTATGCAGATACTGCTCATGATCCTCCACATTCGTTTCCACTCCTTCGTGAATTCCGCTTCCTCGTCCGGGAACTCGTTTCGCATTCGAGATCGGATTGTTTTCGACAGTTCTGGTGCAGTTCATCGGGCGCAGTTGTACTGAAATCTTGCCATGTTGCCCAGTCCCCATTTTTCTCCAGTCCAGTGACACACTAGCTTCTGCCAGCAGGCCGCGGCACACGGGCACGTCCATAGGATGTGCTCCAGAGTTTCCTTCTTTCCGTGACAACAGAGCAATTTGCGGCAGCTGTTGTCCGTCTCTCGGCCGTCGTAGTACAGGTTGAGTTGTTGGAGCGCTGCTCGATAACAAACCCAAACTTGGTACTCCGTTAGTTCGTTGTTGTGCGCCCATAAGTACTTGGGTGTCTGCTGCAGGGCTGCCGCGTGCCACTCGCTGTTGCGTACTGCTTGTTGTAGTCCTTTGACCACGCTGTCGATCGAGATGCCGTCGCCTCGGTACCTTCGGAAGGCCTGTTTCTTGATTGCCGCTAGGACATGCTTGTTCGCTATTGAATCTGGTACGTTCCACGGGAAGTCGTGCAGCCTCGGGTGAGCGTTGAAGACGATGTTCTCGCCGTTGCAGCTTTCGAATGTCCGCCGCCATGGTCGCGTCTGCTGCGTCCGTGTTGCCCACGCACCAATGGATCCCGTCCGGCCCCTGTTCCAGTTCAAAGCTGGCGGTGCTCAGACCGTCCTTGGTTGGTTTGTCTCCTCGAATCCTGTTGCCTGTTAATATAGTCCAGGTGTAGTCATGCTGGAGTTGCATTGGATGCCGTCTCGTTGCTGAGGTCCCCACTTGTAGTTGCTCTCCAATTGCCAGCCTCGGCGCACTGCTGATGATGGCAAGGCCCCACCGGCACAGCTTGGGCTGACGATGGCTGTGGTCGTCTTTGATCGGGATCTTCATGGTGTAGACATTGACCCCTGCGCGTTGGATGTGCAGTTCCGCTAGCGTGCAGTCCTGAATCCTGTCGTACTTCTTGCAAGTTAGCATCTTGCCGGTCTGATCCACAATCGCTGGGTTGTCATGCCAGTGATAAGTTAGCCAGAATATCTTCTCTTCCGGGCTCCGATGGACAGGTGGCTCGGGCAGCGAGTGCTGGGTTGTTACAGTCCAAGTTCCGTTGATCGTCGTGCTGGTTGCTCCTCCTATCATCTCCTGCAACTTGGCTTCCCAGTGCTGTCCTCCGTTGGCTCCGGTGGTGCTAGCCAGCCTCCTATCAGTTGTTGGAGCGCGTCGCCTGGTGTCCCCCGACGACTTCCTTTTCGACCTTCTCTGTCTTCTCTGGGCGAGACCCCCTTGGCCCAGGTGTGCGAGGCCTCCCGAAAGGCCCACGCGCGCCAGGCTGTGTAGTAGCGATCCTGTCGTTGGATGAGCCATTGTACCGTGTGCTTCGCCCGTTGAGTTTTGCACGCGATCTCCACTGAGGCGAGGCCCACACCGCCGGGTTGCTTTGGAGTGAAAAGTAGTCCTGGGTTCATCTTGTGACGACTTGGTGGAATGCCGCCACAGGAATTGTTTTTGCAGATTTCGAATTTGTCGACTTGCCCACTGTGGTAGCTCAAATACAGCCGCGGTGAACAGAACCGACGGCAGCATTATGACGTTGAGCAGCAGCACCTTGTTTTCCACACTGGTGGCGAGTTGTGTTGCTGTTGCTAGTCGTTGCTGAATGTTCCTGATCCGCGCCGCCCAGTTTACGTCGGTGAGCGATCCCGTGCCGACTTGGTATCCTAAGTAGCGGACCGTCTCCCAATGGCGGAGTACCGGGATTCCGTGAATCTCGGTCAAGGTGACAGCCGTGTTGAGGAAAATTGCCTTGCTTTTTGTTGGTTGAACTCTCAGCCCTGATAGCTCACCAAACTGGTGCACGATCTCCAGTACGCGTGTCAACTGGTGGGCTTCCTGGATAAGACCGTAGAGTCATCGACAAACGCTGAAAACTTGTGCGTCAACCCTTTGCCCCCCGGTACTGGGATACCCTTGATGCTGTTGTCCTGCTGGATTGCAAGCGCCAGGATCTCTGCTGCCAATAGAAACAAGAGGGGCGCCAGCGGGCATCCTTGCCGGATGCCAGATAGTACTTCTTGGGGTTCTGAAAATTCTCCGTTGACGAGGAACCGCGCCGTAGTCCCGTCGTGGAGTTTCCGAATAATTTGTTTTTTTTTTAGGATAGAGGACATCAACGAAACCTTGCCTACAACATATCGTAATCCAGTTGTTACATCCGGTGCATTCATTGCTCGTGGGCCAGCGCAATCGTCCAAAAAACAACAGTATATTAATATCACAGTCATAGCGAAGCTGGTACCGCAGGTGAAGGCCCAAAAGAACGACGTCTTAACTTGCATTTAACAAACCGGTCTGCCGCGTTCCGTGAGCGGTGCATTCCAGCTCTGCATGTGAAGAAATCTGAAGTCGACAGATTGGGTTGGTCGGTATCTCTAAACGCCATAAAAAAGAGGTCAATTTCAACAGAAAACCATTTGGTTGCCCAACAATACCCTTGGGTGGTACCTAGCGTCCATTAGATAAAACCAAATTCTCCACAAAACCGCCGTGCTGAGGCGATGCACAGCCTACCGCCCACCGCAACTTAATTCATAACAGTCGCTCACCTTTACGAGGTTATTCCCATTGTCTGCACGCACACACAGCACAAAATGTCAATCCACAAATCACAAAAGTACACCGCCACAAATGCAAGCACATACTCCCACTCATTCTCGTCGTCGACGATGGCGTACACACGCTTCTCGGGCTCTGGTTTGTCAAGCTGACTCCACTTTGGAGCGCTGTCGTGCGTGTATCCGTAATCGAAAAACAGCTCGGCTCCCACTTCAATTGCCTCGGTTGCAAAAAGACCGATCCGGTGCTCTCCATTGGAAGCGATGATCCTCACGTCCAAGTTCGCGACCTCTTTCGCTTTGTGATTGGCAAACTTGGCCTTATTGCCTTTCCTGGCAGCGTCAACCACGTAATCGCTGTTTACACCAAAAAGGTAGCTCACAGATTTGCGATCGTAGATTGCCCCTCGCCGCTCAGCCTCTTCATCTGAAATAAGTTCTCCGGTGTACTCCAGCACGAACTCGTCCTTACGAATCGGTTCAAGCGCGTACGCACCCCACCCGTGCGTCGCGGAGGAGGCGACGCCTACCTTCTTCTGGATGCTGCCACGCAGCATGTTCATATTCCGGCAAATATTGAGGTTGTGGCTGCTCCAACACTTGAATTCAGGGTGAAATGCCATGACCGCTGCGTCGCTAGCCCCGCAAGTAAAGCAATAATCGGGGTCGCACTCTCTCCCAGCACTCCAGCATGGGCATGCTGATGTGTGGCAGTTCCCCATCGAGCACTTGCACCCCTGGAATCGGTTGGGACAGTCTCGAGGACAGGAGCACGCCCTGTTGCAGGAATGCCCGCGCTTGGTACAGTCACACGTTTCGTCGCATACCCCGTCGTGGTCGCATGGCTTATAGCTAAGCTTTTTCTCCCGGTCGTAGCTGCGTTGTTCACGGACACGCTTCGCCAGTGACCGGTTCGAGCCCACTCCCGAGCTATGTCGTCGTCCTTTTCGTTGCCTTTCGGCTGGCATCGACAGATCGTTATCTGCTCCCAAGTCGTCGCCGCTGTCTTTTCGCCTTTTCTCCTCAGCCAAAAACCTGTATATTTGTGCGCACGTGCAGCTGGGACTCTTGAGCATTGCTGAAATCACGCAGGCATTTGGCCCGAGCGACGACGCAAGTTTTCGAATTAGCACGGAATCAACCTGCCTCACTGGTGGATATCCTTCGGCAGATTCCTCATCGCACCTGGAGACCCAACAGGAGGAGCCACACGGGTGTGTCTTGGATAACAACGTTTTTAGCGTGGATGTGACAGCGGGGAGATACGAATTATCCAGATACTCCGAGTTGTCCGCGGACCGAGCAAACTTCTCACGCCGCTTTCGTCGCTTTTCCAGTTCAACGAGGCGCTCTGATTCCAATATTTTTTCTTGCGTCACTAAACTATTGGTTGCCAGTGAGCTGATTCGAGTTTGAGTGCGTCTCGAGCGCCGATACTCTGCGGCCGGTTGCGGCTGAGCCGCAGATGCTTTCTGGTTCTTGCTTTCCTGCGCTTCATCGTCGGAGGATGAACTCTCTGTCAATTCAATGATTTCAGCATGATCTGGTGGCGTAGAGGAATTCGGGCTTCTGTCTTTAGCACTTGCGTTGCTTTCTTGTACAAGTAACTCTTGTCTGGCAAGAACAATGCCTGCTGCAGTAACCATCGGGTAGACCGGGTCCGCGCGAATGCTTCGTTGGGGGTTTTGGATTCCGTGCTCCGAGCAATCATATGTGAAGCATCGTCTGCAGAACAGGTCGCGGTGCCATTCAATCAGCCCTTCGAAGGTCTTGCGATCGCGTATGCCCAATGCTTCTGGAACATAGGCGTAGCTCGATTCGAAGACCGACAAAGGGGGCTGCAGCCTAACAGCTAAGGATTGGGGTTCAGGCGTATCTCGGAGAAACCAATACGGCAGCGCCAGTTCGCGTACGGCCTTGCAAGCGTTCACCTGGGTGGGCGGCATTTTGTCTGTCGATGAATTGGCGATCAACTCCCTTACTTTTGCGATCCTGCTCGCCGTGCGTTGTTCAGCCTGATAAATGTCCTTCATTTCACAGTAATCGATGCGCGGCCGGTCAAACCCCGCTTCGTGTTGGAGAGCCAGAAACACTTGTTCAGATGACCCACATTTCCCCACAATAACTCGCAGGAGACACTCCATAACCTCATCATCTCGCGCGCCAGAGTTCAATACTTTCAGCTCTTCGCCCTCCCCAAACACAGCGATCCGGCGCTCTTTGCTCATTGTAGTCTCCGTGTAGAGATCATTATCGATGACCATGCGCTCGCCATCGCCTAAATAAGGCACATACCGCAAGATGGGGTCGTCCTCGACAAAGGCATTCTTTCGGATACCCATCATGGTAAAAGAGCGACGAATGGCGGTGATGTCATTGGGCAAGTGAGTGACAGTTTCCGGATACACCAACCACTCGAGAGGCGTTTGGCCTCGGTGCACGAAATAGCGCACGTCTCCAACTAAATAATTGTATGGATGGACTGTGTGTGTAGGATTTTGCAACACCCGCTTGGCCGTGACGCGCTCGATAGGAGAAATGTCTACCCAAGACTGGTGATCTGCTCCAAGAAAACAAAAATCGTAGTTGGTTGTCAATAAATCCGAAGATCAACCCCATACTGCGTTTGGCTACCATCACAACATGAAGATCCAGTGCACCACTTACTCGCGATTTCCGACCACTGCAGGCGTCTGTACCGTTCGCTTCGAAGAACTTGGTGGGCTTGGAGGTATTCAGAAAGTTCCTTCCGCGTATCTCTTAGAATATGCCGCACTCTGCGTGCATGCCACTTTTTGATCTGTGGCAGCTCTTGCTCCACCAGCTCCCGCACTTGGTTATTGATTTCTGATTGACTTGGAGGCTGCAAAAGAGTATAACACAAAGTCAATAAAACAAACCACTCGTTCAGACGATGGGGATAATAGTTGCTGATCACCCGTAGGTATCCACTTTCTCACCCGCATCTCAAAATTATCCTCCGTTAAGGCAACGCCTTGACCCACGGCATCTACAAACTTGCATTTTTTCTTGAGTTCTCCCGTTCTGTCATAGTTCCAGAGTGGTCTGCCGGATTCTATAGAGTAGAGCGAGAAACCATGTTAGCGTCCAACCAGTAAGCAAGACGAGATTCGTATACCACGCACCGGATGAATACGGGATTGCCGATACGCCCTCTAGGATATTAAGAGGTGCTTCTTCGAAGACAAGTCGTCGCCAGGCCGTCGAATGGATCACTGGATTCGAAGGCTTTTCCGCGGGTGCAGCTGTACAGCCAGCCGCGGAGACGAATGGCGCATTTGACGACAAGAATCCGTTTCGCGAGGGCGGGGCGATGTACGACAATGACGCGGATGTATCGGGCGTCTCCTTCTGATTAACCCCCATACGAGCACGACGACCGCTGCCGCTTGTCTTAGCAGCACCATTTACCTTGGCTGCACCAATTGTATCATTCGTACCGTACGCGGTGTGTGTACTGTGTTCTCCTTTGCGCGCTGTGGAAGATACATCAGAGACGTCATGCCTCTGACGCCTTTTCTGGGCCCTGAAAAACGCCATCAGCTTATCCTGCTCTTGCAGCTCCGCAAAAGACAGTTTTTCTTTTATATAGTGCGTTTCGGTCGTTCCATGGAGCCGCAAGATAGCCTGTGCGTCAGTTTGAGCTGGGGCCGCAAGCGGAAGGTTTTCACGCTGATGCGTACTCGAGGGTGCTGGCACACCTGATCGTTTTGGTGATGCCTTTTCGTGAGAGTTTGCCTTCTTTTGACGCACCGGCGGTGCAACCTCGTCATCTTCGCTTTCCTCTTCGCTTTTCTGTTCACTCTCTTGCTCACTTTCCTGTTCACTCTCCGATTTACTCGAGCTGCTTTGAGACTTTTTTGCCGCGACTCGCTGCTTTGTTTGCCGGGGCCTACTTGCAGGTGTCCGCTTCACGGTCTTCCGCTGTTCTTGCGGCTTGGTTGAAGCCATTTTCCGGGCGGTTTTTTGCTTGCCACTCGGCTTGTTGCTACCGCCACTTGTCTGAAGAGCTGGTGTCTTCTGAGTTGGTTCACGAACCTTTTCGCCCACACTGCTTCCAGCCAGAGCACTCTCCTTCTGCCTCTTCGCCGCCTCCCTTTGCGCCGACTTGGTCGCAAAATTCCCCCACTCGTCCCCACTGTCTTCACTCTCCTCCTCTTCGCTTTCACTGTCCGATTTTATCCTGGGAACGCGCGCCTGCGGGGCCGACTTTCTCGCTTTCTGCATGTGGAACTGACTCAGCGCCCTCTTCTGAGCCTGGGACGTCTCCTTCTTCTGCAGCTGCCTCGATTCGCTCGCCTTCTCGCCTTCTCGCTTCTTGACGGGGGTCTTACTTACTTCTTCCCTCGGTTTTTGCGGGGTTTTCCGACGGTTCTGGGCCTGGATCCGCTCCATCATCTGCTGCTGAGCTTGAAGCTCGTAGAAACTCATGCCCTCCGTGATCTCGCGCATCTCCCCGTCGGCTCTGGGGTTGGGTCTAGCTCGAGTCGTTGGCGCAACTTTAGCCTTCTTAAACGGCGGTGGTCGGGATCGCTTAAGTTGCGCTAATCTCTCTTCGAGTTCCTCGCTGCCCGAGCTCTGCTGGCCGCTGCGACCGCTCTCGCTCTCGCTGGAGGCCGCGCGCTTCCTCCGGGGGCCTTTGGCGACCCGCACGCCGTGCGAGGAGCGCACCTGCCTGCGCTTGGCGGGCTTAAGTTGCGCCTTCTCCTCCTCGTCGCTGCTGCTGTGGCTCGGGGCCCGTCGCCGCGGCTCCGACTCGCTAGACGAGCCCTCGTCGCTGCTGCTGCTGCTGCTGAGGAGCTCGATCACCTCCTGGGCGCCTGGCAGGTGGCAGAAGAAGCGTTAGCGAGCCATTACGCGGTTGGAGGAAGCTGGCTTACCCCTCATGATTGGCCCGGAAGATTGAAATGTGGTCAAAATAACATTTAATTCAGATTTGCTGAAGAATAGATATTTGCTAATCAGTACTTATTTACTTCGGGGTCAATTTTAGTTGAATTTCGAGAAATGGTTGGACTTTGCTTGGACGAACGCAGAACAGCACCACCAGCTAAAACCAAGAAAGCAGGTGTTACCTCCATAGGTCGCTTGTGATAATACAGGCGTGTGCGGAACGTTCTGAATTTTTGCTATTGTAATAACGGCATTTGGGCTTGAAGCCCAATCGAGGTCGCCTCAGCAGCACGGCGGAAGTCTGAGTGGTAAGCGCAACGGTAATTCGAGTTGATGGTCAGCAAGAGTGCAGAGCACGAATAGTAGTGGACATGGATTGGAATATATGAAGGCATTAGTTGTCGTGAACGCTTCAGGGCGAGAAAATTTAGCACACGCCGTGCTCGCTGGTGGGGGCGGACGTGGTGCCGGAGGAAGAGGATCCGGCAGTCGACGTCGAAGAACTGGGGGTGGTTGACGTCGAGGACGGGGCGTCGGTGGGCATGTCACGCTCCTGGCTTGCTCCAGTGGGGGTGCTGCTGTCCGAGGGCGGGGCCGTCGTAGTAGAGTCCGTGGTTGCCGAAGGAGTCGACGGGGCTGTTGTGGCCGAAGGCGTCGAAGAGTCCGACGAAGGGGCCGTAGGAGTGGAGGGCGAGGATGGTGCCATAGTCGCAGGCGTCGGGGCTTCCGTGGGGGCCGGCGTAGTGGGGGCAGCGGTGGTGGGCGTCGGAGCCGTTGACATGGTCGTGGTCGTCGACGTCGAGGCGCACGCCTTGGCCTGGCCAGAGCACGACTGCTGGTCGAGGTCGCACGAGTCCAAGTCCAGCACACACAGCATCCAGCACGTGGTGGCGCTGTGCGTGCTCACCGTGCAGTCGCAGCTCTCCTTACACTCGGCCGCATCGGTGGCGTGGTTGCGGTTGCAGACCACGGAGCAGCCGTCGGACGGGGCTGTGGCGCCCGACTTGAGAGTGCACGCGTTGAAGCTGCACTCGGCATCCGCCGACGCCATCAGGTGGCGGCCCGGAGCACAGCCCAGCGACTGACGTTCCGACTCGTAGCCCTGCTGCACGTAGCGCGCCGTCGTGTTCGCGTGCTCGTCGAAGTCCAT
>JAGDFM010000375.1:0-40510 GCA_019155715.1 Phytophthora pseudosyringae
CTCTTGTTACTGGAGCATTCGTTACCGGAGCACTTGTCACCGGAGCACTTGTCACCGGAGCCCTCGTTACCGGTGCGCTTGTCACTGGAGCACTAGTCACTGGAGCACTAGTGACCGGAGCATTCGTTACCGGGGCCCTCGTTATTGGTGCGCTTGTAACTGGAGAACTAGTGACCGGAGCATTCGTTACTGGAGCAACTGTAGCAGTTACAGAAGTGGCTGGAGTCGTAGTGTCGGCGAGAATCGGGATGTCACCAAAAGGGTCTGGTGTCGCCGGTGCTGAGGTTATTGGCGTACTAGTTACCGGAGCACTCGTTACTGGAGCACTTGTCACTGGAGCACTAGTGACCGGAGCACTAGTCACTGGAGCACTAGTGACCGGAGCCCTCGTTACCGGAGCACTTGTTACTGGAGCAATAGTGGCGGGAGGTGTGGTATCAACAAGAATCGGGATGTCACCAAACGGGTCTTCTGTCACTGGTGCTGAAGTAACTGGTGTCGTCGTGACAGGTGCTGTCGTTGTTGTCGTGGGCATGACGGGTTGATACGTGAGGGCGCAATCCCCTGCGCTTGACGTGCAGCAAATGATATTCTGCTGGTTCCACGCCGACCATTCCTCCGTGCACGTGGACAAGCTCCAGCAGTAAGGCCCGCCGGATCCTTGGTTGGATTGTGCGCAACACCAGTTGCTTCCACCTCCAGAATAGGCGCAGTTGTAGTAGGCAGGCTGCGTTGCGAAGGTCGGCGGCGCTACAGTTTCCGGGTTTTCGAATTGGAGTCGACGCTCTTCATCTGTCAGTGGACTCTGGCGGGCAATGACGTGAGGTATTTGGCTGCGACGAAGCTGCTCCTGGTCACGATCACTTTCCAGTTTTGTCGCGGTAAACTCGGAGCAGATGCGATCCTCTTTATCCTTGTCGGGACTGCACTCGTAGCCGCGGAACTGCCATCTCACCACCGACCCCGCTGCCTCGTCCAGTGGCAACAGCTGCAGCAGCGAAAAGTAGACGTTCACCCATGGCAAGTCTCGAACGTACAAGTCGTTGCTGACCTGCTTGTACGTGCCGATGTGCACTTGGCCTGGGACGTTCAACAGGAGATCCACTGCGACTGCATCGAGCCTTTCTGGAATATTTGATGTCTGGTCAGAGGTAAGAGCGATGACAGGCGTCGTCGCAACAGCGCTCTGCACAGCCGCCGCCGTCGCCGCTGCTATCTGTATCCATCGCATCGCAGCCGTACGCCTAGTGTGGTGTTGCGCTGTTCGGAGAATGAACTTCGCGCGTGAAGGAGCTGTGGAGTCACGTTGGTGCTCCGCATATTTTCTTCTGCGGACTTGCTTCTGAACGCGGTGCCGCTTCGTTGCAAATAGAAAATGCTGCAAGAAGTCGGTGCAAGAGTTCAGTGCACCAACAAGTTGTGTGCACGTTGCAAGAGGCATAACTGGCGCCGTACTTGACGGCAGCGCACTGCCAGATCTCTTCCGATGGGTGTCCGTAGAGCAGTACGACCCGAGGGTGACGCTAAAGCGTCGTGGTCCCATTTTGAGGATCAAACAGACACTTCTTACCATTGTGGGAAGTGGCTATCGTACTCGACGGCATGATGAGCTCGAAAGCTATGATACCAACCAGGTCGACCCAAAGGATCAGTGCCCGTTGACACTTACGAGACCAACAAAATGCATGAAGCGTGCTAAGTTGTCGTCGGTCGAGAATAAGCGTTCAAGCAATCTACCGGTAGCATGCGATTTCGGGTGTACACTACTGTACGTCCGAGGACCAAGGGTCAAGTCGAGAAAAATCGGACGACACGGGGGCAACACCAACATCACTGCCGACTTGGTTTTTTTAGGCTGCATCAGCTGGCTAACGTCGCAACGCTAGAGGACGTTGTTGGGTCACCTGCTACTGCATGGATCGATGTCGGAGATGGACAGCACCTTTTGGTCCACGTCCGGACTCCCCGGCGGTGCGAGGCACCCAAACCAAAACCACTGGACGCGGCGGTTGGCATCGCTATAGCTGGCAGGCGCTCTGCAGCAAACTCAATGAGGAGTCAACGCAGTGTGTGGCTGGCGCCTCTGTCGACAAGAGTGCAGTTACGAGATTCAGTGCGCATCGATTGCTGGGGCTTCCGCCAGGAGCGAATCTGCCGGGACGATTTCAATGCGGCGCGGGTCTCAATTTGTTCGAGGCGGGGGTGGCATTGAAGATCTTGGGCAGCGTTCGTCGACGCAATCGCTGGCGCGCTCGCTGGCGGGCCACTTTCGCCAGTAGGTACTGTGTAATCGTCGCGTTTACAGTTGGCGACGCCCATCATCCTTGTTGACACGCCGGTCTCGTCGCGGTCACGATTGGCTCCGGCGTCCGCCAATCATATCGTCCACATCGTGATACGTCCACATCTACGCTGAAGTGCCCCGTCTCTGTGTAAGCGGCGCGGTGCACCACTGCTGCCACCAGCGGCTCACAATCCCTTTGACGGCGTCGAAGGCACTCGCCCCAGTCCCGATCCCCATGGCGACCGCCGCCAGCTACCAGGTCGAAGACGGCTTCCTGTCCACGTCGGCCGGCAACGCCTCCGCGCTCAAGGCCGCGCTGGCAGTGGACGTGCTGGACGAGAACGCCAGCGACACGTCCACGGCGTCGCTGGTGCCCACGCCTCCGCACAAGCTGCGCGCCGGCAGCTCGGCGCTCAGCGGCCGCGTGTTCCCGCGCGCGGACCGCTTCTGCTCGGGCGCCGACGCCGTGCTGCACGTGGCCGGCCACGTGAGCGCAAGCGTGTTCGAGTACCCGCTGCTGCCCGCCGCCGAGAGCGCGCAGACTCGGCAGACCAAGCGCGACGCCCGCGCGCGGGTCGTGACGCTCGAGATCCGCCCGGGAGCCGCCGACGCCGTGCGCGGCGCGCTGGCTGTGGGTGCGTCCTCGGCCGCGCTCATCCCGTCGCAGACGCTGCCGCTGTTCCTGCCCAGTCTCTTCCAGCTCGCGCAGAACGCCGCGACGTCGGCGCCCGCCGTGTTCCACGTGGCGTGCGAGGCCATCCGCCGCGACCTGGCCGTCGCCAGCTCGTACGAGCCGCTGTACGCGCTGCAGCACTCGGGCGCGCTGCTGCTCAACTCGGCGTCGCCCCAGGAGTGCCACGACTTGGCCGTCGTGGCCCATGTGGCCGCCCAGCGCCTGCACAAGCTGCTGGTGCACTTCTACGACGGCGCGCGTGTGGCGCGCGAGCTGGCGAAGGTGGAGACGCTGACCGAGCAGTCGCTCGAGACCCTCGCGGCCATCAACTCGACCGTGCCGCAGACTGGAGACGTCGTGGAGCAGGTGCAGAGCGTCATGGACGATCTGTTCCACGTGCTGCAGCGCCAGTACCGCGTGTACGAGTACTTTGGCGCGGAAGATGCCGAGTACGTCGTGGTAGTCGTGGGTGAGGCTGCCGCTGCGCTGAAGCAGGCCGCGGCCTACGAGCAGATGCTGGGCGCCAAGGTCGGCGTCGTGCAGGTCCGTCTGCTGCTGCCGTGGTCGCACAAGCTGTTCGCGCAGGCACTTCCGGCGACGGTCAAGCGTGTGGTGGCGCTGGAGAACGTGGCGCCCAGCGCGCTGACCTTCCAGCGTGGTCTGCTGACCCAGAATCTGCAGGTGTTTTTTCAGTCCACGTACTGGCAGCCTGCAGTGGAGACTGCCCCGGTGGTGGTGACGGGCGTGTACGGCGGCGTGTTCCGCAACTCCGCCTTCTCGGTGGGCATGGGACGTGCTGTGCTACGCCACTTGGCTACGGCCTCGTCTCGCCGCGCCTTCGTGGTGGCTAAGAGCGAGGAGCTGTACGACACCGCTCTGGTGAACGCTGCGTCGGAGAGTAGCCAGGCTACCAAGTTCGATGTTGTGTTCGGCGAGTCGCTGGAGCTCGACGGATCGGCCGCTTACACGAAGCAGTTCCTGTTCTATGGGTTCGACGATGTGGAGGCCGACGCTGCTCGTGCTGGCACCGAGACGACCAAGTTGTTCGAGTCGACGCTGGATCTGCTGAACAAGAACCCGGCCACGCGTGTGAACGCCGTGGTGGCCCACAGTGCCGGTAAGGAGGCTGAGGAACGTCCGGTGTCTACGCTGGAGGTGCGAGTCGCTCTGGACGGTGGCAATGGCCCTGCGACGTCGGAGCCGGTTGAGCAAGCTGATGTGGTGGTGGTCACTCGCCCCGAGCTACTGGCCCACTATGACGTGGCTCGCAGCGTGAAGCAGGGCGGCAAGCTGCTGGTTCTTGCGGGCTGGAAGACGGCTGACGACGTCGATGAGCGTGCGGCGTTCAAGCAGCAGGTGGCTTCTCGCGACATCGAGCTTCTGGTGGTGGACGCTATCGAGCTGGCCACTCGCGTGGAGGACGACGCTGTGGCTGCCGTGGGTCTCCAGACGGCCTTCTTCAAGGCGTCGGGTCTGTACGACGAGAGCGTGGTGCTTGCTCTGCTGGAGGCTCAGTTCCCCGAGGATAAGCACGCAACGCTGCGTTCGTTCGTGTCGGCTGTGTGGGGCGACGTGTTGACTCTCACGTACCCGTTAAGCGAGTGGCTGACCGCGACAGATGTGGACGAGGAGGCTGCCGCCGCGAAGCCTTTGGCGGCGTTCTCGAGCGTGGCGACGAGCAAGGTTCCGTTTGCCAGCAGCGCTGAGTCGGCGACAACTCTCTCAAAGGCGAACGGCAAGCGCCGCTCGTACGCGGAGGTGTCGCGCGAGACCAAGACGGCGTGGCAGCTAATGTTCCCGAGCGCGTTCGAGGCTCGCCACGGCGTGCGCGACCACGTGACGGACCTGGTGACCGTGACGAAGTGGGAGCGTCTGACGCCGGAGGACTACTCGCGCAACGTGTTCCACATCGAGATGGACACGACGAACACGGCGATCAAGTACCGCATCGGTGAGGCCTTGGCTGTGTTCGCTCACAACGACGAGAAGGCGGTTGTGAAGTTCCTGCAGACATACAACGTCGACCCAGAGGCGTTGGTGGCGCTGCCTGTGGCGCACAAGAAGAAGAAGGGCGAGGCTGCCACGGGCCCGAGCGAGGAGACGTTGACGTACTTCCAGCTCTTCTCGCACGTGCTGGACATCTTCGGCCGGCCGTCGAAGAAGTTTTACCTGGCTCTGCTGGAGCGCGCAACAGACGAGAAAGAGAAGGTGACGCTGACGGCTCTGCTGGATGCGGATGGCAAGGACAAGTACAAGCGTCGGGTGGACGAGACGGTGACGTTCGCGGAGCTGCTGGATGAGTTCCCGTCGGCACGTCCGACGCTGGCGGACTTGCTGACGCTGGTGCCACGCATCAAGCCGCGCCACTACTCGATCGCGTCGAGCATGAAGATGAACCCGACGAGCGTGCACCTGCTGATCGTGGTGCACGACTGGACGACGCCGAGCGGCTCGTACCGCGTTGGCCAGGCGACTCGCTTCCTGTCGGGCGTGAAGATTGGTCAGAAGATGTCGGTGTCGGTGTGCTCGTCGGTGATGAAGCTGCCGACGAATCCGGAGGACCCGATCGTGATGGCGGGTCTGGGTACGGGTATGGCTCCGTTCCGTGCGTTCATCCAGGAGCGTGCCTTCTTGCGCTCGCAGGGAGTGAAGGTGGGCCCGGTGGCACTGTACTTCGGCAGTCGTTACAAGGCCAAGGAGTACCTTTACGGCGACGAGCTGGACGCCTACGAGGCGGATGGTCTGGTGACGTACCTGCGCTGCGCGTTCTCGCGTGACCAAGAGCACAAGGTGTACATCCAGGACAAGATCGCGGAAGACAAGGAGATCCTGGCGGACTTGTTGCTGCGTCAGAACGGCCACTTCTACCTGTGCGGTCCGACGTGGCCAGTGGCGGACGTGCGCGAGGCGCTGGTGAGCTCGTTCACGCAGGTGGGCGGACTAGACCGTCGCCAGGCGAATGCTACGATTGAGCGCATGCGCGAGGAGGGCCGCTACGTGCTGGAGGTGTACTAAGCGTCACGCACCTGGTGAGATAACGATCACTGTAGTTTGTACGCATGTTGAAAACTCAATTGAAAAAGGTACTTTGATCGTCAGAGGATTTGAGTTGTTCATCTGCTTGAGCCTGATCGTGTGACGTAGGCTTGTTGTTGTGATGCGCTTTACTAGTATGTCATGAGAAGCAGACACACCCACGTCGTCGGACGAATCTCCGCTCACTCAAAAACAGCAACCAACTACTACTGCTACTATACCTGTACACCTACATGTAGTACATTAAATGTTAGTACATGTCAATTCTACAAGTAGTTGTAGTACGGTGCATGTACAACGAGGGCATTGTCCCACTAGTACGATGCAGGAGATTCACCAACCTCGCTTGACAATTGTGTACAGCAGAAAGTTGTTTGACTAAAACTCAGTAAACGAAGGAAATACTCATACCAAAGGTGTAAGGGTCTGAATCGTAGATGAAGGCACGTTGCTAGTCGTGAATAATAATGTAGAGTTTGCGATTTTGAATCAGCACTTCCATTGTTGATGTCGTGCGATCTGAAATGGAGCGATAGTTGGACTCGCAGCGTTAACACGAAACCACGTTGTTGAAGAGTGCTGTATCCGGATAGGCATTCCACATGGAATCTTTACAAAAATGCACTGGTAAAGCAAATGAAGCAACAGTACTGGCTGGTGCTGAGTAAACAAGAATGCTGAGCCGTTCAGAAAGCTTGGGATATCTAATGGCAATGTTGCGAGACGGAAGTGAGGGCAAAATTTATGGGCAAAGGGAAGCAATGCAATCAGATTTTTCGCCTCCAATGACGATATGAACTGAGTTCAAATGATAAATACTGGGGCTATCGCCTACTGCTGGCACCTGGAAGCGATACTCCAAAATACTTCCATTGAGCATGCAACAATGTCACCTGCTGTGATCAAATAGCAAATGACTGAGCAATCGCCCTATTGAAAACGCTAGATAGAGACAATTCTCAGAAGGCAATTATCGCTCCAAGCGCTTGCCATGAACAGTCTTGAGATTGACGGTAATGAAGGGGGATTATCGCTCTATTGTAGTAGTTGGGCTTCTGAAGGTAGGCGATAATGTTCCAGCAAGACAAGCAGCATTTCTGCTTCGCACAAAGTAGAGGTTCGACCTACGCTGTGTTTGTGCAACAACCTTTCAGGAGCTGTAAAGACTGGAGCCGAAATGCGAACACTTGATAGAAAAATGTAGAGATCTTAAAGACAACTCCAGGCAGACAATTCCCAAGAAATTAAGGTCATGACGCGATTCTTAATGGTTCAGCTGTGATTGTTGCGTACATGTGTTATGTACAATGCTCAGCTTCAATAGTGTTTTCGAAGCTTAGAAAGGTGTAGTGATCGCTCCGGGCCATGACCTTGTACCACCAGTGCGTAGTCTGGGTGTTCAATTTGCGCTGAAGCAACATCAAGGAGCTAATAACATAACCAACACGTTAGGCACCTCAACAAAACTATAAGAAAAAACTTTGTGTCCTACCTTGGGAAGCCGCTCCAGTAATTCTTGCCGGTGGGTGTTATACGAGTGCTCCTGCCGAATGGCATGCCGATACCGCTCAAAGCTGTAGACTCCCTTTTCACACCCCAGCAGCTCGCCGGCCTCGTAAATATTATTAGACCCGCCATCTTTTTGTTCACCTGAGGGTTCTTCGAACATTTCACATGCCAGTTTCCATGAGATGTGGGGTGTACCAGTAGAAATTCCCCCATTTTCACCGTCCTCGTCACTCTCGCTGTCAGAAAGACTCGGAACGTCTTCAGCTCGCTCTGCTAGGTGGGGAACCGTCGTGGTCGCCACATTCCACACGTTGCCAAAGATCGATTGATCACTTGCCGATTCTGCTGGGGAGGGGAAAATCGGCTCCAGGTGCTTTCTGTCTGCTGAACCGATAAACACGTCCGACAGATAGAGGCTTGCTGCATCATGCGACCCCATGACGGACTGAAGTCCGATCTGCAAACTCTGCCAAACTGAAAAACTTGTTGGAGGAGTACGAAATACGCGACGCGGTCGTAGCGGAAAGCTAGGTTCCGACTCGCGCGGTCCCTGCAACTCCATAAGTGGCCGCACGCTAGCCTGCGGGCTCAAGAAGGCATCTGACGGCAGCATTTCTAGCAGTGATGGTACGCTAACAGCTAGCAATTGCCCGCTACAGGAATTAACTGTGGAGAAAAGGCTTCTATCTGGAGCTGTAGATCGGGGTAGTAGTGAGGCAACTACACCACACTCTCCTTCTGCACCCTGGCGGAGGACACGAGCATTTTCCAGCGGCACATAAGTCGGAAGAGCCGGCAGTGGCAGGAGCTCGTGCCCCATCAAAAGTGCTTCATCACGAGGCTTGAGCTCCATGAATGTGAACGAGTTGAACTTCAGCTCCCAATCTGCTGGTACCTCGATGCTGTCGCGGCGCTTCTGTGCGGTGCTCTCTTCGACCATAGGGAAGCTGGAGAGGTAATAGCGGCACTGGTCACCATTCAATAACGAGCCAAGGTTTTCCTGGTCTGGCTTCTGTGTCAAGGTATCAGGTATTACGGCCTTGGAGACATTGCCTCCGCCAGCTTGAGCACTCGATTGCCAGTCCAAAGAAACCTTTTCGCGAACCTGCGTTCGAGTTTTTGCCCCACCAATCCATGCCCGAATACGATCGAGTCGCTTCTGGGCTCGAAGGCGCAAAATGCACGTTGATACGGCACGTATTAGACGACGGAGTACGCGCTGACGTCGTGCCCACAGATCGTTCTTGTACGGCTTAAAATCCGGTGTGTAAGCTGGTATGAAATGAGCTGGGAGCACTGCTGTTTTAAGTTCACAAAGCAAAAAAGGCTGATTATCGTCGCTTTTCTGATGCTGGTGATCGGAAACGATTGGTGACTCGTAATGCACATTGATGAACATTGTGCGAAGTTGCTCCCGCTGCTGCCGAATCAACGTCTGGAAGTTCAATTCTCGGAGCTTCGTGAGATGTGCAATCTGCTCAGGCGAAAGCAACCGCTGGCCGAGATGCACGTTGTGGCTTTGGAATTCGAGGGCTTTCTCGGCCTCTGCAACCTCCTTCAATTCTTGTTGAAAGAACATGTCCTTGGCTTGTTTGCTGATGCGTATTCTCTCCAAATATCCGTCCTCTTCTCGCACAAGAGCCGGAAAACTTAACGTTGCGGCTTCTTCGTCTTCACCACCCGAAACATTTCCCGTCCTACTCAACTTAGCCTGTTCCTCTCGTTGCTGCTGCTGCAGTGCACGGTTCGCCGCGATGGCCTTCTTCAAGTCCTTCGGCTTCAGCTTACCTGGCTCTTGGTTTAGCACATAGGTCACGCCTGTAACGGAGTTCAAGTCGCGAGGAATTTCTATTCCTCGCACCTTCTCCAGCTCCAGCTCTTCTTCGCCATCGACGTCGACAAACTGGGGCTCTTCTTGCACGCATTTTTCGCTTCGTGGTTTGGTTTCATTTCGAGGCGCACTCGCCTTACTTGCTTTCACCTGCGCCTCAGGTCGGCGTCGTGGTTTGTCTTCCAATATAGCAGGTGATGACGATTCGAACTTCTTCTTTGCAACCTCCACGGTCGACGTTGTGTCGACGGTTGAGCGGAGGGTGGCCACAGGCGAGACTGACGCAGTGGACCGAGACGCCGGCGACATCGGTGATGCCACTGCACTGGACGGGTGACCGGCTCGCTTCATGGGCGGCAGCTATCGTGCGGTCACTGGAACAGGAAATGGCATCGCGCTGCGACTCTTGAAGATCGCGACCGACGAGTACCCTAGCCCACACAGGCGCGACTATGTTTAGTGACGAAAAGAGACCGTCGATGAGAATGACACGGCATGGACGAGCTGAGCCACGGTCTTATCTTGCGCCAGTCCCCTTTACTCGCCACCGCTGCGCGAGTCTAGGCCATCGTCGACTCGAAGCCAGCGAGCAGAAGACGAAGCGGTGGAAGGCCGCCGCGCCTCGTTTCCAGCCGAACCCACGGCATGCAAAATCCAAGTGAACCCGCATGGGTTGAGCAAAACGCTGAAAACGCATAAGTTGGCAGGTAACATGACATCGTAGACCAAGCGGTTCTCTATTTGTATCGCAATGCACCTTCGAAATCGGATTGCCTCTATAAATACATGCGGATGTCGTGCCAGGCCTGCGCAATAGAGTCGGAACGGAGAATGGTTCATAGTCGCAGTCACTTCATCGCCCGCCACTAACGCGCGATCGCGGTGTGCTCGCTTGCTCGCGCATTTGCTCCCCTGGCTGTGGTCCGCCCCCCCCGCTGGCAGCCCTCTCACTGTGCGAACGCCTAGCCGCAGCGCCATGATGTCCACGACGGCGTCCGACCGCTTCGGCGCCATGGAGCTGACCCCGCGCCACGACGAGCCGCTGCTGGTGCCCGGCTCGGCCGCGCTGGACGCCATGGCGGCGCCCTGCGTCGTATCCCTGCGCGTGGTGTCCGCCATCGACCTGCGGCCCATGCACAAGGGCATCACGAGCAGCCCCATGGTGGAGGTCTCGCTCGTGCACGACGACGGCTCGCACCAGTTCCAGCGCAGCGCCGGCTGGGACATGGGCAACGACCTCAAGGCGCCGCCCGGGCTGCAGCCGCGCACCCACAGGAACAGCACGTCGTCGCTGCCTGCCGGTGGCCACCAGCACGGGATGACCACGAAGCCCTTCAAGTCCAGAGTCATCAAGAGCTCGCTCAACCCCATGTGGAAGTTCGACGTGGATTTCGGAGACGTGGACACGGACCGGGTCGTGGGCGTGCTGTTCACAGTGCGTCACGTCGAAAAGTTCGGCCTCGTCAAGAAGGACATGGGGCAGCTCATGCTGTCGCTGCGAGATATTATGGAGCTCAAGATGGTGAGTGGTTGTGTGGTAGATTTGATCGAGGGAGGGCTCCATTGACTGACACTGCCATCCTTGTTTGGGTTTTGTCCGCAGCAACCGCCGCACGAGCAGGAGTTCCATCTGCAGCCGACGGAGGAAATGGTCCGCCGAGAGGCTCTGGAAGGCCCGAGCAATCGCAAGCCCGGCAAGCTCCTGGTGCGCTTCAACGGCTACGGCGTGCCGTCTTGCTACACCGTCATGACCGACGGCCGCGTGTCCAACATGGTGAACACGCTCGTGACCCACGAGGACGAGTTCGGACGCAGCTCCAAGTCTTTGGTGGTGCACGACATCCGCGCCGAAGTGCGCAAGCTGCAGAGTTTCCACCAGACCAAGCCCAGGCCAGGCGAGACGTGGTTCGCTGTCAGCGTGGGCTGGATCCGAGCTTGGCTGCTCTTTGTGTCGAAGTACAAGGGCGAGGAGGTCCACAGCCCAGGCACAGTGGACAACATGCCACTCATTTCGGACGATCTGATGAACGGCACGTTCCAGATCAAGTCTGGCCTCGTCATCAAGAAGGACTTCCGGATGATCAACAAAAAGAGCTGGGACTACTACCAGAACGTGTACGGCGGGGGTCCGGCAATCGAGGTGCAGATCCCCGTTGACTGCGCCAGGCCAGCGCAGTGGCTAGCGCAACTCCAGCTGGACGAAGCTGGACGTGTCAATTCCAACTACGTCGACTCCGACTGAGGTGCATCCGGCACCACTCCCCTATTCAACCCGTCACCGGCGTGCGTTCCCTCACGAAAGCCGTCCACGTCCAGATTAGTCTTTGTCATGTACTACAGCAACGCGCTTGTTTTATTTAATCACATGACTTTTGACACACTACGACAAGTACAAGCGGTTGGTTACACATTCACGTTCTCTCTCGCTCTACACAAGGATGGGGGCATGCTCTTCCGGTTCTTTGGCCTTGCCGGGGCTCTTTTCATCGGGGGTGTCTTCGGGCTCCTTAGTCTTCGTCTTGCTGGCCGAAGTGCTTTCCGGCTTCTCAGCTTCGTCCGCCTCAGCTTCTTCTTCGCCTGGCACTGTGCTTTCAGCGTCGTTAGCCTGAGCCGGGGGCACTGGCTGCGCGTGCAGCTCCACAGCACGGGATGGGCGGCGCTTGACCAGCTCCTTCTCGATTTCGCCGTCCACATCGAGCTCCAAGTCGCTCAAATCAGCCTCGCTAGGCGACGTTTTGTTGCTCTCCGAAGAAGTAGATCGGCCAACAGGCAGAAATCCGCGGCGCGACTTGGCTGAGTTGGTGGACGAGCGCTTCTTCTTGCCAAACAGTCCACGCCTAAGCCTGGCCAAGGGACCCGTACGCATGGGCGTCTGCTCCACTTCCGGCAAATAGGACGGCATGTCTTCCGCCACGCGGACAGCATTGCACCGCAGGAAAAAGTTGCGCCAGAAGACTTCCTCGGAGACCACGGCAGCAGGCACAGACTCCACCAGCGTCTCTCGCTTCTCGCGCAAGTTGGGATTGCTCAGCAGCAGCTCCCTCGCCACGTCCTTGAGCGTGGCATAGTCAAATACGTACTCCTCCTCTCCGTCTGCAGGCTCCACGAATGTCCGTCGATAGATCGCGAGCTCTAGAATTTTCTCCTTCACTGTCAGGTTCTCTCTCGTCTCGCCATCGTCCGTGCGAACCTCCCACGGGAACAGCGGCGGCAGCTCCTTCTCCTGTTCCTGCTCGTCCTTCTTCTCCTGCGGCGGCTTCTCCGGCCCGGCCTCGGTTTGCGGCACTTCGGCCTCGGGCTCCGGCAGCTCGTCAAGCTGCGACATGGGCGAGAGCTCGTCCTCCGCTTTGGCGGTGGGGATGGTCTTGAGCGACTGCGGTTTGCGGCCTCGACTGGTGTTGCGCGAGAGGATGGTGGCGATGCCGTGCGCCTTGTTGGCCACCGTCCCGACCATCATGTGCAGATCTGGGAACGCGGGACACACACAGCAAGCGAAACGTCAGCGCTGCGATGTGGCAGTGGCGGGAGGATCTGCTGGAGCTACAGAGCGACGGAGGGACGTACTGGCGGCGCTGTGGCGCATGCCAATCTCGCTGGCCCGCACGGCCGACATGCCGATCTCGCTCATACGCGCTGCCATCTTCTCGCTGCTCTGGTGGTGACTGCTGCTTGGCTGCAGGATGGGGACTGGCGGTGGTCCTTCGTGCGCACGCGGCGTAGTTACTTCGACGTACGAACGACCAGATGGGATGCGTACAGGCAACCGGATGGCGGACAGTGCGGTACAGTAGACGCTCTCAATTTTGAGGTGATGCAAGGTCAGAGCGGGAGTTGAAGTGTGACTTCCATACTGAAACCGAGTCAAAAAGTGTACCTATGGAGACTACCACTTCGACTTCTGACCACCGTTTATCATTCTCCGTCTCGCACCCCACCCAGCGCTACACAAGTCGAGATGGCGCGCTTCCTGCAGGTTGTTGCCGCTTCGACGGCGCTCTGGTCGACAGCGATCGCTCTCGGAACAAGTATGTGGCGTGAACCCTTCACCTTTGTCATTGACACCCGAGGGAGCTGAACTAATCTTTCCACGGCTGCCGCTGCAGACTACGACCACGACGGCAAGACGACGTACTGCTGGCATATCGACGAGCCCGCCTCCAAATCGATGCTGAGCGAGCTGGACCGCACGCAGGAGTACTCGGACGCCAACGGCTGCCCCATCGCCATGACGGTGTCCCTGGATGCAACAACCGTTGAGGTGAACACGCCCGTGAACGTGACCTGGACGGTCGACGCCGACTTCAGCGACACGAACCTCGTGAACATGACGCAGCTCGCCTACGGACAGGACACCAGCGGCCGCACGGCGCAGATCGTGCACTCGAACGTGCACTCGTGCGTGTACCAGTCGGGCTGCGACCCGTTCTACGACGGGGAGCAGCTCGAGGACAAGACATCCAACCAGATCGCCAACCTCACCGACAACGCGGCCGACTTCAAGGACTCGGTGCAGTTCAGCACCGCGGGACCGTTCTCGGTGCTCGCACACATCATCATGCCCGACACCAACTCGTCCAAGCAGTTCGCCTACGCCGTCTACGTCGAACTCACGGTGACGGAGGCCAAGGAAGCGGCAACAACGGAGGCCCCCGCGGCAACAACGGAGGCCCCCGCGGCGAGCACCACGACTGATGACAGCGGCGGTATCTCGCAAGCTGCTATCATTGGGATCGTTGTGGGCGGCGTTGTGGTGGTTGTGGCGCTTTTGGTGGTCGCCGTCGTGGCGTGGCGGCGACAGGGCAACAACAACAACGTTGACTTGGGTAACTACAGCTATCCCCCACCGCCCCCCTACGATGCAGCGTCGGAACTTTACTCTTTGGGGCCGAAGGAGAACACGGCTGGATCGGATGCAGGCACCGCAAGAGTTACTGGATCATGGAGCGTCCCAGCGAACAGCATCCCAGCCCGCAGTCTGGACGGCACGAACGGCTCCAACGGGTCGCGTAGCTCTCACCCAGCCTCACAGGGATACGTAGACCATGATGGATTCACATCTCACAGTGCAGGCTACCGTCCCGTCGATACCGACACCCAGCGCCCGCGTCGAGTGGACAGCGATGTGGAGTTGTAGGTTTGATCCAGCAGAAATCGCTGCAACGAAGCCGAATTGCGGCTCTAGTGGGGTAGTGAATTATGATAAGTACTTGCGAAAATGTATGGATGCCCGCCCGTTCGTGGTAGCGGTAAGCGTAGGAAACCCGACATACATGTGCCATTATTTTCCAACTTGCTCAATGGAATCGGATATCCCTGAACTGGATGCCGAAGCTCTTGTGTCCATTGTTGGCGATGGAGACGTACCGGTGCCCAATTTACCACTTATTACGTTCATCATTTTGTCGGGGTGGGATTCTGAACCATGCTCTGTTTGTTGGCATGAGAGGGTCTCGGTCAGCGTTTTGAGCGTTCATGCCCAGTAGGAGTCTACACAGCGGCAACCCTAGCATTCGCGTTTTAAAACATGTCGACCATGCAAGCTACAAGGCGAAACTGCCCGATACAGCTCGCCACGCTTCATTTCAACGAGGTCGCTACCTACTACCAGGCATGCCCAAAAAATAAATATCCCCGAAAATATATCTGTATTTTCGGTATCAATTCTTTATTTTTGAACCAGTCCTAATTTAACCCGAAATTTCCGTGGACCTCCTCCTAAAATCGATTTTTTATTCCTGCACCAACCGTCTCAACAGCTCTGCCATGGCCATTCATCTTGAGTTGGTATGTCACCATTATCCCCTTACCTCACTTTCAAACAAGCACCAAGACCTGCAAGCCCTCCTGCTCGCCTCTTCCCTCCGCAATGGCCGACAACCTCCTTCGCAGCCCACCTTCACGCCCAGGCAGATTTCCGGCTTCTACTTCAAGCCCTACCTGGACGAGGAGGGGGACCCTACGGGGTACTACCGGTGCAAGACCTGCGGGAAGTGCCGCAAGCACACACCGAAGACGGGGTACACCAACCTGGTGTCCCACGTTCGGACGGCGCACCCGACCTTTGAGACCGACATACGTGACGCCACCGTCGCGGCGACCGGCACGTTGCTGCCGTGGGTGAGCCAGAAGGCCTCGAACCGGTATGCCTGGCTGCGGTGGGTTGTTACCGGCAACCTACCGCTTTCCTTCTGTGAATCCAAGGAAACGCGCAGGTAATTATTTTCGTGTCTTTTTTCGAGCGATTTGCTGCTACTAATTTTGTGTCTGCTGGCTAGGTACACGAGTCTAAACTCCATCTCTGTGGCCACCATTACCGCTACCATGGAGGCCGTGACGAAGGCGGTGGAGAAGACTATAGGCGACGAGATGCCGGAGCGCTACGGTCTCATCATGGACGGGTGGTCACACGGAACGGAGCAATACCTAGCTGTGTATGGCTGCTATGTGACGGAATCGGGGCCAAAGTACCCACTTCTGTCACTAGCTCCAGTGATGGCTGAAACTTCACGACCAGCTAAACGCGGAGGGCCATCTGTCGGCTATCAAGAGGTTTCTACCGTTTTTTGGTAAGTCTATTTCTGGCTGTTTGTTCCTAGTTGGTGACAATTGTGCTGTCAACAAGCGGCTCGCTAACCTGCTGGGCGTACCGCTTGTTGGCTGTACAAGTCACCGACTGAACTTGGCCGTACGCGACTACCTGGCGCCGTACGACGACGTGCTCGAAGAAGTGCAGCACCTGATGCGGAAGCTAAGGACGCTCAAGCAAGCTGCAAAGTTGCGGTAAGTAATATTCTCGGTCTGCACCCGTTACTCTATTTTGACTAAATTTTGTGACAAAATGTGTATCCTCTGAAAATAGTGCCAAGACCCCATTGGTTGCCGTACTTCGACAGGACACGCGGTGGTCGTCAACTTTTTCGATGCTGAAACGTTATTTTCAGCTCCGAGAGTTCATCTCGGCAGACGACGAGGAGCTGGCCGATTTCCTCCCCTCGCGCGCTGCGCATCGCAAGCTGGAGGCGCTGCTCGCGAGTTTGCGCGAGGTAGAGTCGGTGTCCAAGCGGCTCCAAGCGAGCGATCTGACGCTGCTAGATTCGCGCGTTCTGTTTGACGCCCTTCTCGATGTTCGACCGACATTTGAGAATTACCTCGGTAAGTGGCTTTGATTTAGCTTGATATGGTCTACAACGCTAACTATTACGTGGTTTATGTATACAGCGCCTGACGCGAACATCGTCCATTCCGCTGTCTTCGAGCAGGCGGTTGTGAAGGTCCTCGATGGACAGTCAGCTTCGCTGACGAGCGCTGAGGCGACCGTTTTAGGTGTGCGCGTGTGGGCGTGTCAGAGCCTGCGTCGGTGAGTCCGGAAGGCTTCGCGAAGCGCACGCTCAAGCGCCGCAAGGTTGCCGCGGAACCGGCTTCGTATATGTTGCTCGAGGCTATTCCGCCCACGTCCAACATTGTTGAAAGACTGTTCAGCGTGGCTCGTGCTGTTTTGCGCCACGAGCGCCATCGCCTCTCTCCTATGACGTTAGAGATTATTCTGTTTCTGAAGTCTAGCAGTGCGCGTTGGGATGTGTCGACTGTAGAAAGCTGCTTGTAGACCGTTAAGTGAGCAAAGCTGCAGTAATTTACTGCGTCAGTACTGTGTCTCTCGTTATCCATTTGTGCTGCTACATGCGTGCAATCAAGCATGTATTTCTCTGCTCTTGCATCAATAGTAATATATCGAATAATGGGCATGCCGGCCTACTACTACTTGAGCGATAAGTACCTCGATATCGAAAGCGGTAACATAAAACATGGTTTGTGTTTTGCTCTGCAAATTATAATGCAGAATGTAGAATACATCTCGCTGTTACGATTTCATTATTCAACATTGAATATTAATATACTTCTTGCAGTGCAAAAGTCAGAGCGTTGACGTCGTACAAGTAGTTGCCAAGCCCCAGTGGAGTTCTGTGCGGGTTCCAGGCCCAGTCCATGAAGCCACTACATGTACCAGCTACCGGGTCGGCCACGCTCGCCAGCTCCGTGCACGGCTCATTTAGTGACGCTTTAGTGAATAAGGGATCTGGAATTATTGCCACAGGAGAGTTAGCTAAATACCGGCTGGCAATCGTCGTGGACCCATGCTAGCGTGCAACAACGATTTCCACTTCTTTGGGCTTCAAGAAGAGGTATTGCGTCCTCGGAGACTCCGAATCGGAACGCCGCGCGTAACGACTGAACAATACAGGCAATATGACTTGGATCCATCCAATCGAGACTAGTGATAATTACTAGTCTTCGCTCAGTCAAGGCGATAATCGGCTAGTACCAATCACTAAATAAGTACTGGTTGTTACTAGTATCCGATAAAACAATTGTTGTCACTGACTTGTCGGTGCGGTTCCTGTTAGTGCGGGTCCTCTAAGGAAAACTCGTTCTTGATGCGCGATCTAGATCTATGGCAGCAGAGTCGAAATCGTTTTGTTTTACTCGATCGGAATCTTATGACCACACGCGGGCAAACTTGATGAACATAATGACTTACTAAGGTATTTTAAAGCGTATTCTTCAGATTCCGTGAATGCGTCGGAATAACTATGACATAAGGAGTTTATACTTTATCGACACTATAATATAGATATTATATTATAATATCTACGTTCGCATTAACATAGAGTACTTTTGATATGTCTGGCAGCTGAATGCTAATTCGAAGTAGTACATTATCAGAAGCTGTAGATGGCAAACACGTTGCAGGTGGAGCTGCAGATGTTGCTAACAGGGCGCTTACAAGCATCACGAGCTCTTGCAAGGGGTCTCATGTAGAGTACGATCAAAGCTGAAACGGATAAGCATTTTTTTTAAAGTTTTCAGTTAAAATTTTTCACAAATGTGCATGGGGTCTAATGTAGAGTACGATCAAAGCTGAGCATTATTTTTAAAGATTTCAGTTAATATTTTTCACGTACTCGGAGACTAGCAAGTGATAGTACTGTAATCCACAGTACTATCTATACTGACTAGTGTTCCAGCCTCTTACTACTACATGTACTAGTATACAGCCTCTTACTACTACACGTAATCTGTTTGGCAACGACCATTCATATTTGTTTTTAATATTTTTGCAAACTACTATAATATTTTGCTGACCTGGCGTGTTCAAAACTCGGTCCTTCCTATTCACTTTTGAACTTACTCCAACTGCACCACCCAGAACCGACGAGCAGGAGCAAACTTTTTGCGGCACTGCTGGTTACCATCGACATGCCCACTTTCGGATCCCACTTTACCCAGCGCCTGACCTTCTTGTCGCTAATTGCGGAGGACAACTCTGCATCGTTGTGTTAAGTTACAATTACTACGATGGGGGACGCCCGTTCGAACGCCGAGTTTCCTATCGCGGGGACAAGCGGCAGGTTGGCTCTTGGCTACGGCGAGCCGCAGACCGGCCCGCGCCACTGACGTCTTTGATTTGCGCGGTCCGGCTAGCCTTCAATGAAGGCCCTTCATGAGCGATGAAGTTCATCGCTACAAGAGCTCGTCCCTTTTGTGGGCGAATGCGACATCATCGTCCGCCTAATAGCGTCCGACTCGGAGGCTCGAGCTCCGAGTTTCCTTGTCATCGTGCGGTACATGTATGTAGAGGTTATCACTCTGCACACGCCGTTGCTAACGACAACTAACCAACCAAGCAGAGGCAGTGGCAAAATGCAAAGGGGCGTTACAGCGCACTATTTCGACGGAATCAACACCACCGAAGTGCGCCGCGCTAAGCTTACATGCATTATGGATAATGTTATCCTGGCGAGAGAAGGAGAGAGTTGCCCAGAGTTGCCCAGCGTTGCCCAGCTTCCACCAGGTGGCGAGCATACCATGTGTAACTCGGCAACGCACTCCAGTTCTTATGAAAGTATTTTGACCAATCGATGAATTGTTTTTGAGGCTAGCGAATTTTTACTGTGGGTTCCGCCAATCAAGCGGCTGGATTCGTGCAGCTGACTAACCGCACACCTAAAGCCGGAGCGGCCGAGTCAGGTAGAGGAGCCACTGGCCTGCCGATCGAGCGATCAAGCGCAAGCCAGAAGCGAAAGCAAAGCGCGGACTGGCAGATAGGCGGCGCTACCAGCAGATATCGATCGGTCTCCGGAGTGGGGGAAGTGCCGTGGACACCATCGGGTCATACGCAGAACCGGTGTTCCGACCTCATGCCGGCGCGTGACAGGCACCAGCAGAGAATGACGGTGGAGGAGGAGACTTTTTGCGGGTGTCAGTGCCGGACCGACGGCAGGACCACTAGTAACAGGAGCGGCCGGCGCTGGCTGCCCGCCGTCGTGGCTGCCGTGATGCTGCTCAACGTGGCCGCAGCGACGTCGGCGGCGTCTTCCTCCTCGGCTGACTATGTCATGGACGGCGCCACCACGTATTGCTGGGAGGTGGACACGTCCATCTACTCCAACACGGTGGACGGCTCCTCGGTGAACATGGTGAGCGCCCAGGGCGACGGCTGCCCACTGAAGCTGTCCATCGCCTTCCCCACAGACGAAGTGTACGTATACGACTCGGTGGACATCTCGTGGAACGCCACGGAGCGCCTGGCGGCGAACGGCTCGCTCGAGACCAACACCTTTGGCGTGACCGAACCCGCGGTCGGACTCGACCGCATCTCGCAGAACTACTACCAGATCACGGCCTCGCGCCTTCGGACGTGTACGTACGGCGTGAACTGCAACCCTGTGACGACGGGATCACAGCTGACAGAAAATACGACCAACACCCCGCTCAACTTCACGGACGGACTGGCGGCGTTCGACTCGTCGGAGCTGTCGTTCGACCAGCCAGGGAACTACACCCTGCTGGCGCACCTGATCTTGCCCAGCAGCACCCCCACGACAAAACGGTACGACTACGCCGTGTTCCTCAAGGTGCAGGTCCAGTCGCGCTCGAGTGCCACCGCCGCAGACACCACCGCCACGCCGTATGCGGCGTCGACGGGAAACTCAGGCAGCTCAGGTGTATCGACGGAAGTCGTCTGCGTGCTCATCATCAGTGGCATCGTTGTCGTGGCTCTGGCAGTCATCGGCTTCATGACGCTGCGCTCCAAGGTCGACCGCAACCCCGAGGCCGATGGCAGCAAGCGCAATAACGCGAAGAAGAGCCGCGGCATGTTTGGCTTTTCGAGCACAGGGATGAACTCCGCGGGTGGCGTCGCAGTCGTGAGTGACGAGGAGGCCGAGGAGTTTGCCATGCTTAGCATGCACGAAACCACGGTGCGCGAGAAGCGTGGCAGCACGTTCCTCAGCGCTCTAAACCGTGGACGCCGCAGTGATGCCGCGCCTCCCAAGAAGAACGGCAGCCCCATCCAGTTCGCTGGACCGATTTGCACGGATCGCAAGGGTACTCTCGAGGACGACAGCTTCCGTACTGGAGACATCACACCGCAAAGCGTCACCATCGAGACCCCTGGTACTGGGCGTGGCAATTATACGGGCCTGGACAACACACCCAAGGTTCTCGCACCGAAGCTTTCTCCGTACGACCAGACCAGCGCCCCCCCTGGCCAAATCATGTTCAACGACATCATGGAGGACGAGGTGGACTCCACAGGCCCGCGTGCGGGAGGCGTTGTCGGTGCAACGCGCCGACCCAACTTCGAAGACAGCACCATGTCCAACGTGACAGACCTGAACCTCACGGCCGTTTCTGAGCGCATCAAGCAGCACCGCGAAATGGCAGAAAAGGAAGCTGCTGCGCATGTCAAGCAGGACGTCCTGACTGCAGACGACCTCCGCGATTCCGAGACGAAGGGCCCGCTGGAGCTAAGCGACCTGCTCGCTTCACGGGTGCGGTAATGGTGAGACGGGAATTACAAACTATACGGTGGGAGTGACGATGGTTGTGTAGATTAATTTGCCAAGACGGGCTTCAGCAGCAGCAGCAGCAGCAGCAGCAGCAAGTTGCTCTTGTGAAGCTTCGGCTCGAGCGTCCGCACAGTGGACTGGGAAGCTCGAGCTGCCTCGCCAGTGGACTACTTTTTCCGAAGAAGGAAACGAACTCAAGGCAGGGATAGTTAAACGCGTATGAAGAGCGCGTACATGCACATAAGCTAAAGGTTAATACAACATCCAGACGCTGTGTCTAATACTCTGCGCTTTAAGCACCGGGCAATGCCGAAGGCGACGGCTTCAAAATGAAATTTACGGTACTACCGGTTACTGTTTGTGTGGTCCACACAGTGTACCCCAGATCGTAACCGGTGGTCGTCGCCAGCCATCCAATCGCCGCAGTGCGCTTTGGCCTGACAAACTGAAGCGACAGTAGCAGAGCAGCAGCAGCAGCAAGCGACCAGCAGCAGACAGCGACCATGCGTATTCACACGTGCTACTTCTGCTCGAGCCCCGTGTACCCGGGCCACGGCGTCACGTTCGTGCGCAATGACAGCAAGATTTTCCGCTTCTGCCGCTCCAAGTGCCACAAGAACTTCAACCGCAAGCGCAACCCGCGCAAGGTGAAATGGACCAAGTCCTTCCGGAAGGCCGCGGGCAAGGAGATGGCCCTGGACACGACGTTCGACTTCGACAAGCAGCGCCACCGCGCCGTCAAGTACGACCGCGAGCTGATGGGCGCCACCATCCACGCCATCGAGCGCGTGACGCAGATCAAGGAGAAGCGCGAGGCCGCGTTCTACAAGAACCGCATGAAGGACAGCAAGGCCAAGGCCAAGACGCGCGACCTGCGCGAGCTGGAGCAGAACATCTCGCTCATCGAGCCGGCCGCGGCGGCGCTCAAGGACCAGGCGCAGCTCAACGTGTCGGCCTCCAAGCAGAAGGACGCGGCTGCCACCGAGGCGCCGTCGTCCATGGTCTTAGATCAGTAAAGTTAAACCCCGCGCGGGTCGTGATTTTCCAATGCATACAGCTTCGTCTTACTACGTCAGCGGCTTTGGTTGCAGTCGGGCAGGTTTGGTTTTTCACATTGTCGATTGCAGCCAGGTTTTTCCGTGCAGACGGCTTGGTGCCTTCCACGACCAGGCCAATACGCACGCGACACGGCCATGGGCGTCGTCGTCGTTTCTAGCAGCAAAAGCGTTGCCTTCGTCCTGGCGAGGCCACCGCCGCCATCAGTCTGAGCGTACAGATCGCACTTAGGCGGGTTTCAGCGGGGTTAGGCGTTCGAGCCACGACGGCTGAGCCAGCCAAAACGGAAGGGGGGAGCCGCTTCAGTACCGGACAGGACCCACGGAACGCACTGGTCGCCCCGCCAAGATGTCCGACAAGCTGACGCGTATCGCCATCGTGAGCACGGACAAGTGCAAGCCCAAGAAATGCCGCCAGGAGTGCAAGAAGTCGTGCCCCGTGGTGCGCATGGGCAAGCTCTGCATTGAGGTGGGCCCCAAGAGCAAGGTGGCCTTCATCTCGGAGCAGCTCTGCATCGGTTGCGGTATCTGCGTGAAGAAGTGCCCGTTCGAGGCCATCAACATCATTAACCTGCCCAAGGACCTGGAGAACAACACCACGCACCGCTACGGCGCCAACACCTTCAAGCTCCACCGCCTGCCCATGCCCCGCCCCGGCCAGGTGCTCGGCCTCGTCGGCACGAACGGTATCGGCAAGTCCACGGCGCTGCGCATCCTCGCCGGCAAGCTCAAGCCCAACCTCGGCAAGTTCGACGCCCCGCCCGAGTGGCAGGAAATCCTGACCCACTTCCGCGGCTCGGAGCTGCAGAACTACTTCACGCGCATCCTCGAGGACAACCTCAAGGCCATCACCAAGCCGCAGTACGTGGACAAGATCCCCAAGGCCGTCAAGGGCACGGTGCGCGACATCCTCTCGGCCCGTTGCGAGAAGCAGGAGAAGCTGGACCACTTCCTGAACGAGCTGGACCTGTCCCACGTGCAGGACCGCGAGATCGAGAACCTGTCGGGTGGTGAGCTGCAGCGTTTCGCCATCGCCGTCGTAGCCGTGCAGAAGGCCGACATCTACATGTTCGACGAGCCGTCCTCGTACCTGGATGTGCGTCAGCGTCTCAAGGCTGCTCTGGTGATCCGCTCCATGGTGGACGACAGCGGCCGCTCGTACGTCATCTGCGTCGAGCACGATCTGAGTGTGCTGGACTACCTGTCCGACTATATCTGCGTGCTGTACGGTACCCCGTCGGCCTACGGTGTGGTCACCATGCCATTCAGCGTGCGTGAAGGTATTAACATCTTCCTTTCCGGTTTCGTGCCCACGGAGAACCTGCGCTTCCGTATGGAGGAGCTCACGTTCAAGGTCTCGCAGAATGCTGACGAGCTCGGCACGGGCGAGGGCGACGCTAACTCGTTCAACTACCCGCCCATGACCAAGACCATGTACAAGAAGAAGAAGGACACTGCCTTCAAGCTGCACGTCGAGGCTGGTGACTTCACGAACTCGGAGATTATCTGTATGCTTGGTGAGAATGGTACTGGTAAGACGACGTTCATTCGTATGCTTGCTGGTCTACTTAAGTCGGATGAGATGGAGGCTGCCGAGAAGGCCGGTGACGACGAGGCCATGTCGCACTGCGCTCTGCGTTATAACACCTCTACGGTCAGTTACAAGCCGCAGAAGATCGCGCCCAAGTTCCAGGGTACGGTGCGCGAGCTGCTGCACCGCCGCATCCGCGAGGCTATTGTGCACCCGCAGTTCGCGACTGATGTAACCAAGCCGCTGACCCTCGACAACATTATCGACCAGGCCGTGCCTCACCTGTCTGGTGGTGAACTGCAGCGCGTGGCTATTATCCTGTGCCTGGGTAAGCCTGCGGACATCTACCTGATCGATGAGCCGTCTGCCTACCTGGATTCCGAGCAGCGTATTATTGCCGCTAAGGTTATTAAGCGTTTCATCCTGCACTCCAAGAAGACCGCTTTCGTCGTGGAGCACGATTTCATCATGGCCACGTACCTGGCCGACCGCGTGGTTGTCTATGACGGCCAGCCGGGTATCGAGTGTACGGCACACGCCCCGCAGAGCCTGCTGACGGGTATGAACACGTTCCTGAAGCAGCTGGAAATCACGTTCCGACGGGACCCTACGAACTACCGCCCGCGTATCAACAAGTACGACTCGGTGAAGGATGTCGAGCAGAAGAACTCTGGCAACTTTTTCTTCATGGACGACTAAGCTATAGACGTATAGGAGGACCGAAGCGCGCGGATTAACATGGCGAGAACAGTCGGAGTCCGTCGACAAGTGAGTTAAAACCTTGACGCAGAGACGCCGCCCTTAGGCAGCAGGAGGAAGGACGTGTATCGTGAAGAAGGCCGTCGGCTGGTGCGACTGCGGTCCACGCCAGCAAGTGGGGTAAGTAGAGAATATACACCGGCGCGTTCGCGTGCTTTGATTTTTTAATTACGGGCATCTCTGCAGCTCATGGTGGATGTGTCCGAAGTCCTTGAGAAGAAGAGCGAGCTGCTTGTCGTCCAGCTCCAATACCACCTGCGCACCAGCAGTAGAAAGATTTTTGGTTCAGCAAGTGTGGTAGACTTGGCCAATTTGGTCCGACGCAAGCACACACGAACCTGTCGCTCGGAGCCATCGGGTTTCGCTAAACGCATCTTGAGCACGACGGAGCGCTTCCGATCTCCGCAGAGCGAGCTGTTGGCCAGGTTCACGCGCACGGAGTAGTCGAAGTCGCGCAGCTCCTCGTCGTCGCTGAGGTTGGCGACGTTCATGGTGCCAAATTGAATGTTCGCGTGCTGCACATCAATAATATTCCTTTTCGTAGTGTTGCTGCAGCCAATCACAGCGCGCTTATGATTTGTGGAGGTGCTCGCCCCCTTGGCCGCACGAACGAGAGGCCAGCACCAGCGGAACTCAACTCCAGCAGCGGCGAGAGACTCGAAAGGGATGTGGGCGAAACAGGCAGGCAAGGCCATCCGGTCCCTGGGGCAGACGATTGACCGCGTAGGCGTCTCGCTGGAGGGCAAGCTCACCTACACGGAGCACCGTACGTTGGTCGGCAACAGAGGAGACTCTCTCTGCGACTGCCTTGGATTTGGATTCCGTTCTGGTTTCGTTAACTCTCGTTCCGCCGTTGCCGCCCGCAGTGAACCCGTCGACGCGCGCCGTGAAGAACCTGGGACGCTCGCCCAAGTTCGAGGAGGGCGTGTTCGTGGCGCCCAACGCGTCGGTGATCGGCGACGTCAAGGTGGGCAAGGGCAGCTCCATCTGGTACAACGCCACCGTGCGCGGCGACGTCAACCACATCACGATCGGTGAGAACACAAACATTCAGGACCAGGCCGTCGTGCACGTGGCTAAAATCCACCAGGACATCCCCACCAAGATTGGCAACAACGTGACCGTGGGTCCCGCCGCCATCGTGCACGCCTGCACCATTCAGGACCACTGCATCATCGGCACAGGCGCACAGGTGATGGACGGCGCCGTGGTTGGAGACAAGTCCATCATCACGGCTGGATCTATCGTCACCTCCGGCAAGCAGGTGCCCTCGGGCCAGCTCTGGTCGGGCGTCCCCGCCCGCTACCTGCGCGATCTCACTGCCGAGGAGATGCAGTTCATGCAGCAGTGCTCGGCCGAGTACACGCAGCTGGCGGAGCAGCATGCGGAGGAGTGCGCCAAGAGCTTCGAGGAGTACGAGGCCGACACGGAACGCTTCAAGATCCTGCGGGACGTGGGCGAGACGGGCCTGCCCCAGAAGAGCGAAGAGCGCGAGGATACCGGTCTCTACTTCCGTTACTAGACGTCTGTCTGCGCGCGTGCGAGCGTCAAGGGCAGCGATGTTGAGTGAAGAAGTTAAGGCGGTGAAGGCCAAACAAAAACAAGAATGAAATGGACACATTCGATGGAATACGGGCGAGTAGAGCTGATAACTAGTAAAAGCGCGGACAGGCACGCGGAAGAAGCAGAAATACCGCCGGTGCGCTTGCTGCGCTCACTCTTCGTCACTCTGCTCGTGCACCGCAACTACATCAAGGCAGAACAAATGCTGAGGGTAAGCACACTTTTGTAGACAGCTCGTGTCTTTTCGGTCACATTAATGCGCCTTACACGAGAGCGCGATCAGTTTCAGGAAAAAGTCTCGGACTGCTGGCTGTTGAATTGTCGTCGAAATCGCAAAGTCTTTCGGGTTGGCCATCAGCTGTAGTGAAGAAAAGTCAAGTAAATTGCACTGCTAAAACCATCGCTGTCACAAGTCGTACCTGATGCATGCTAGCCATGAGAACCGGGTCCTGCAACGCCTGCACAAAGTATGAATCTTGGTTCATGGCGTGCATCAGGGATGGCCCAAATTGTACACCCAGCAGCAACTCCAGTATCTCGGCGTCTTCGTCACTGGCACCAGCTGACTCATGAACCTCGAACACTTCTTCTTCATCCACTGTCGACGGCTGAACCAAATTTGTGATTGCTGCCAGTGCTTTCTGCTTTTCTTCACACTGCTTGTTGAGTGCCAACGCCTTCAAAAATCTTTCTAAGGCAGAAACGAAGTTGTCATCCTCTGAATGGAAAAGTAGCAGCTCCGGATCCTCACCAACCTCCACCAATGCATCATGGTAGGGTGCCCATTCTTCGTGCTCTACAAGTCGCATCCATAATGCACGGTTGTCTGTAGCAGCAGTGAGGACGCGGCCATTTAGAGAACACTGAGGCTGATCATCTGTCGCGCGGCCGATAGTGCTCGCTTGGCCGACAGCTTCCTTCCTCTTCGGCCGCAGGAAATCAACTAGCTTTTGGTAAAACCCTCGCAACTCGTGATCAGCCAGCTGAGATTCGAGGATGTCTGGGTTCAAGCTCATATCTCTCAACGCCAACACAATCTTCTCGTTGCTCTGCAGCAACTCGCGCATTGTGTCGTCGTGCAAAAGATCGTTTACTGCCTGTGCGTCAAGGCCGCCATGGGTTCCGAGACAAAACGACTGGAGATCGATTGATAACTGATACACCGACTTCTCTTCCTGAAGCTTCGCCTTCTTCTTGAGCTCAAGCTTCGAGCGAAGCTCGTCTTCGCGTCCAGTATACCTCGTCAGCAGCTTCTTGACAGTCTCGCTCTTTTCCGGGCCATACCAAGCCAGAAGCTCGTTCGATAAACCCCGCCGCTCTCGCTTCTTGGAAAGATACCGATGTCGCCACATGATCATGAGAAATAGTGATTGAATCCTTGTCGCGGCTTCAGCTTCTCTGTCCTCGAGTAGCAACTCTAATTTTTCCACTAGGTTTATGGACTTGAACTGAACCATCGATGAAGCAGAAATGCTAATCTGCGGGGTCGGACATTCATCACTATGGAGCAGATCGCTGAGCCACCTCAAAATATTCTCATCATTACCAGCCACATCGCCCAGAACGTAAGGCCCACGCATCAGGCTGCCATATCTCGCCAAAACAGTGGTTTTGGAAATATCAATTGCTGAGTATGATGTCGATGGATACCTGCAAATTTCCACTTGCCGGATAAGATTCTGCGAGCGGCATTGCTGTCCAATAAGATCTTTGCTTACAACTGAAGATTGCTTCTTAGCGTTGGGCCGAATACAATGGAAGTAGAACGGCATGTTCCTGTCATCTTCGATCGTTAGTGCGTTTACGTGAGACCGAAATTGCCCAACAAAGCTTTTGCTTCCAGATAGTCGAGACTTTGCTGAAGCGAACACACTGCTGCTTTTGTTTGCCCCGTCGCCCAGTTCGTTGCCCCCCTCTAACATTCGACGGAAATTAATATTGCTCGATGTCTTAAGCCCCGCCAGCAGATTTGCGTACACGAAGTCCGAATTTTTCTTCACAAAGTCATTCGCATCGTAGATGACGTTTCCGCGTGTGTGCGGGATCACAAAAGGCAGAATGTTCAGCGACACGGTAGATTGACGTTTCCCATGGTTTAAGACGCACGGTGGATCAGGTAGCTGAGACGGATTACGCTCGTAGATGTTGCGCACGAACAACTTGTTCCTCTTCTCTTCTTGCTGCGCATTCTCGTTTTCACTTTGGTGGAGAATAGTCAGCTCCTCAAGTGAGGCAAACACTCCGAGTGAATGCTCGTAGATAAAAAGAACATCCTTGTCAAGAAAGTGGCGTGCAGACGGTTGCGTTTGGTTGAAGTAGGCAGCTGTGACGACTTGTTCTTCTCTGGCATAAAGTTTCTCGCTCAAATAGTTTATGCAAAGCTGACCCAGAGAGTTATGCGCAAGGTCTTCGAAGCCAAAAATGTCAACAATCTTCAACAGAGATACCTGTTGAGGAACCGTAGTATCATGATCCACCGATAGCTCATCCTTAACTTCATTTGCAAACAAAGTATCCACCTTTGTCGCCTTATTCATTGCAGCCACAACATATTCGAATGCGTGCTGATATAGTAAGCGCGCGAGTGTGTCGCGAACATGACCAACCTGACCCTTTTCCAACGTTACCTCGAACGTCTCGCTCGTCGACTGCAAAGTCACACTTTTTGTCATCAACATTCGTTCTAATTCCTCCACGGACCCCAACGCCAATAGCTCTACCACTCTCTGAGGGGCATTGGCCACTCCCGTAGACGACATCACCAGCTTTTTTGCTGCCGCGTTGTAGTCAAGTACAATATTTCCCAGCCACAGCACAGCACTCAGCACCTTAAATATCGTTTTCTGCTGATCTGGAGACACGTTCAGCTCGTCTAGTCCATCAACAACTTGTTGCCATCTTTCCACATCTTTTTTCCATGTGTCTTCTTTGCTCATGAATTCTGCAAGTTTGTGGTCGCTATGACCAAGATAAGTAAACACGGAACAGTCTACACCATCGAGACACAACTCCGTCGCCAACAAGCGCATAAAAGGAAAGGCGTTAACACCAGCCACCATCGCGTATAGTACGTGAAAGTTCATATCACTCTTGTTTCCCGATTGGTCGCCTCTTTCGCTTGTGACGCGCGATTTCTCGAGCAGAAACGGTGAGATATGGCACCCGCAAATCTGGAATTCCCATGGATGAAGTCCAAAGGAGACTTGCAGAGTTGTCACTTTCCCAAATCTTGATGAATTTAGATTCATTGACGTGGTGGCATGGCCAAAAGCTTCAAGAATAATGTTGGAGTCCAGAACTGTGCTTAGCTTTTTTGCTGCATGCGGATTCTTGAAATACATCCGCAGTTGCTCTTCATCCTCCAGGTGCTCCAATTTGTCGTAAAACCCAAAGAAAAGGCCATCCACATGCACTTGAGGGAGGCGCTTACTTCGACTCACTGAAGACATTTCGTCCCACCGTTCAGGATGCAAATCCAGCAGCACGATTTCGTATTTCTCCACGCCTTTAGCTTCGAGGAGAGCAATCGTTCGTGCCTCCTCCGTTCGCATCTGAATAGTACTTTTAGTGGAGCTAGTGAACAGCTTGATCTTGGGCTGGCGAGTGGTTCCGTTCACTTGGCTTTTATCTTCCGACACTCGAGAAAGAGCTGGCTGCGCCACCAGTACCAGGTATTTCAGCAGATCCTTGGCAAGCTCTGTCTTACCGCTGCCACTTTCACCGCAAAGAAAAAGTGATTGTCCACGACTCGGAGATATGATACTTTTTCCTGATGGGGTAGATAGTAACGGTGGATCGCCCATTGATCGCTCACGATCGAAAAAAAGTCGAACTAGACTTTGCTTGGCCATAGCAAATGGATGCGGGGCCAGCATAGTCTCCGCGTTAGTGGTGTCTGCGTAAGTGATCACAACTTGCTCGTCGTAAATTGACGTGAACCGAGCAGTCTGCAACAACCGGTACGGGTTCATCACGACCATGGTGTGGTGGTTGATGTACGTGTAGATGCGGTCCTCATCAAATCGACTCGATAGCGCTTCTACTACGCCTAACTCCGAATTGGCATGCCCATCAATGGCACCCTTTTGCTCCGTGACTAGGTTGTCATTATTCGCTCGATCCAAGCTCCATGGCTGTTTTGCTCGAATATCATCCAACAGATAGAGGTGAGCGTACTTAGCCAGCGTTGCACTGCGAGGTGTCAGCGCTATGTCGCCCTGCCTGTCGTTGGCTGTCACTTTAACCGTCCCCCCAACTCGGTCTGACAACTCCTCAAACGTTGCATAGTAGCTGTGAAACGAGGGACAGCGTATCCGCGGAGACATTCGAGGTGTAGCAACTGGAGAGTCCAGCTCGGCTTGCTTAATAAGCTTCTCGGGAGTTGATACCCGCGAAGCACCGAGCGGATCTTCGTCCTGCGACAGTTTTCGCTGGTTCTCGGGAATTTCTTCAAACTGATAACGCAACTTAAAAGCCTCTGCCAAGATGCTATCGGGATCGAACTCGGAGCTTCCCGACTTTTCCAGGGCGAGACTGATGCCTTGAACGAGTTTTTGATACTGCGCCACCGACCACTGTGAAGGACCCCCCCAAGAGCTCTTGATGGTATCCACGAGCTTCCTCAGTAGCACCATTTCGTGAAGAATTTGGAATGAAGCACGTAAATCGACTCGAGGGGTGCCTGCATTATCAGGCGACATGGGGGAAGAAAGAAGCTCCGCCATCGCTTTCGCATTCTGGCCTCGCCGACTGGAACGCATCTGTAGCAAGTGCACATCACTCTGAATATTCCGCTGTCGCAGCAACAGCTCGCTCTGTGAGCAGTACGAACGAAATGAAGATGAATTAGGACCCATAAAAGTAATAACTGAGCAATGCCACACGCAGCGCACCCGACAAGCCTTGCGCAACGCCTCAATCCACTCCCGTCGATCCGGCAAGTTTGAAGCTGCCACCACAGCATCACCCACCCCCGTTAAACCCTTGCAGCCAGCATTAGCACAATCAACGTGCATACAGCCAACCTTTCAGATCCATCTTGTAGCCCTTCCCCGTTGGTCCTTCGCTCTGGCGGATTCGCAGCCAAACGTCTGAGTGCGGCAGGGGCGAGATGACGTCCGACGCCTTAAGCTCCAGCACACCCTTGATCTCCACGTCCCCGTCCTTCGTGGGTTTGTAGTAACTCAGCGAGTGCTGGCCCAGCACAAAGTACCGCTCCTTGCGCGTGGGCATCACGTGACCCTTCTTCACGAGGAAGCCGCGCTTCAGGACGCCATTAGGGACGCCCAGGCGAACCGTCTCCGCCTGCAGGGCCGCTTCGGCACTGGACCCACGCCGTCGCGCCAGACGCCCGCTCTTGGATCTCATCGCGCCGTCCGGAGACGCCGCTCCACCGCTACCGATGTCCTTCCGCGACGGCATCGTTCGAGATAGTGAAGGAATCCGATGCCACTTCAACCGTTGGATTATAGGCCAATGACCAGGCCACTTTAATAGCGGGAATTTGGCCCGCTCTTTACCTTAAAAAATGCCATTTGACATTCTAAAAGTGGTATATAAAATGGCTATCCTTACTAATAAGTAGTAAAACAAGATGCCGCTGGAAAGCCAATGAGATGCTGCTCGGAGACGGCAACAAAATGCCAAGGAACGTGGCCAGCTTTGACAACCTGCCGGTCCTGCTGCAGTGTTAGACTGAACGAAAGCTTATTTGGTCTTTAAGTGTCTTTATTACTCTTTGTTATCCCCTACCTATTGCTATCTAGCAGACGTGCTCAGACTGAAGCAAAAGGAGGAATGAGGAGCTCGTCCTCAACTTCCTACCTCTTTGCTTCCCTTCTTCATCGCACCAATATTTGCTTCGGTCAGAGAGGCGGCAGGGGCCAATAGCGACGATTAGCTCCTCTACCAACCATGTGGTCGTAGTACCATATACTACTTAGACGCTTCAAATGGTATAATGTAATCCATACAACATCATTATTCTGTCTCACACAGTACTGGTCCATCCCATCCTTGGATCGTCTGTCGGTCTCTACCGAACAGACGCATCCTTGGTACTGGTCTGCAGTGCTGGGCTTAACACTCCCTGGTCTTCGGCTGCCATATCATTTGTCGAGCAGTACTGAATCTCCAATCGCCCTTCCTCCATGAGGTCTCGTGTAAATAGGTATATTATTTCAATATATTTCGTAGCTTTGTGGTTCCCAGGATTCTTTACCGTGCTGATGGCTGCCCTACTATCACACCATACGTGTACTGGTTTATCTTGGGGAAATCCCATTTCTCTTAATAGGTACCATAGCCATTCGCTTTCCTTAGCTCCTTCATTCAGTGCGATGAGCTCTGCTTCAGCAGTAGAAAGAGATACTGATCCTTGTTTGCTGCTACACCACGTTATACTGCTGCCAGCCATGGAGATGACATACCTTGTAACTGATTTATGTTCTTTAGGTTGACATGCGAAGCTTGCGTCTGTGTACACTTCATACGTCACCGTTCTCGATTTTACATCAAGAAGTAGACCGTACGTTGACGTCCCTTTCAAGTATTTTAGGACTCTCTTGGCTGCCTGCCAGTGCGTTTCGTTGTAGCACGACAAAAAATTACTCAGTTCTCTTACTGCATTGACAATGTCCGGCCTTGATTTTCTGACCAGATACTGTAGCGATCCGACAAGCCCTCTAAAGTCAAACTTTTGGGCTTCTATTTGCTCAGCTGACAATTCTGTTTCAGCTTCGAGTTCCACACTTTTGAGTTGTGGAGTCGATACTGGCACACTCTTTTCCATGTTGAACTTTTTCAACAGTTCGTTAATGTGATATTGGCATGATCTTTTGTTCACGATTCCGACGGACCTCCATCTTATGATTATAGTGGATGTCGCCCAGATATTTCATCTTGAATCTTGCAGAGAGATCTGTTTTCAGCTGGTTGATCAGCCTCATGTCACGAGACATGTTTGTCAGGTCATCCACATAGACGACCACAATTATCCAATGCTCTCCCACTTTTTGAACGTAGATGCAGTATTCTTTGTTACAACGGACAAAACCCAACTCTGTGAAGAACCTGTGAAGGACCTTGTACCAGATCTTTGGAGCTTGCTTAAGTCCATATATGCTTTTCTTGAGCTCACACACTAGTCCTTCATGGCCCGCTAGTTTGTACCCAGGAGGTTGGTGCATGTACATCTTCTGTTCACCATCCATGGACCCATTTAAAAGGCTGCGTGAACATCCATCTGATGAATGTGGCAATGTAACAGGGTTTTCATTGCCAGCACCAGGCGAAGTGACTCAAACCGAGCAATAGGTGCATATACTTCGTCACTGTTTACTCCATACTCTTGGTGGTTTCCCTGGGCGACTAGTTGTGCTCTGAACCGCTCTACGGTCCCATCTGCGTTGTACTTCACCGCAAGTACCCAATGGCATGGGAGTGCTTTATGACCAGGTGGTAGCTATGAGAGCTTCCAGGTCCCATTCTCCAGTAAGGACTGATACTCTGTATCTAACGCCTGCCTATGTGTTTCTTATGTGGCCTGCTGAGTACATCCCTCAGATTTTTCGGAACTGAGATCCTGTTGACGATGTTATCGACGGCAATCGTTTTGTCGATATGTGTTTGAAAGCACGTATAGTCGCTGTATCGTGCCGGTCTTTTACGGATGCGCTGTGGCTTATAGGGAGTAGTGTCACTACCTGATCCTCTCTTGTGATATTTGGCCTTAGCTCCCACTGCAACAGGCAGGGGCCTTTTCCTGCATTTGATTCCCACTGTCTCCGACAACACCTGTCCACTATTAGATGTTTCTGGCATTGCCACTGCATTGTTTTGGCCTTTACCCAGCGAGCTAATCTCAGTTAGCTCATCAGCTGTTGCTTGGTTGGCTCTGTCCCGAATGATCTCGTTACTAGATTTGTACAGTTGGCTGTGTCGAACGAAACCGACCTGGATACAAAGTGATTATTTTTATAAACGTCCAATAGGCGGAAACTGTTTATATCTTCACAGATTCCGAGGAACCTGCATTTTACTGCTAGTGCTGACAGCTTTTTGTCTTTCCTAACAGCTTCTGGCAAGTATGCAAAGCACACGTAGCCCCAGACCTGTAAGGTCTTTACATCAGGACTGACACCCTTTACCAATTCGTATGGTGTCTTGTTCTTTAGCACGCCTTGAATGAACTTACCGGTGTGGAACCAGTTACTGGCCCCGTAGTAGATCTCCTAGTTTAGGCAAGCATGATTCGACTGGGTAATACTGATATACTGGGTTCGCGGTGGCGTTTCGTGATTTTCGTGAACCAACAACCTGAAACTGCAACCCTTTGGTTCACGGTTTCACAAAGGAGGATTTTAGCGGGATGAACCATGAGGCATGCTATTGGATGAAATACGCCTTCACACTTCAGCAATTACAACAGGATGACCTTTTTATTCAATTAAAACGGGGCAAAGTGAACCTGCAGCCGTTATCCGGAGCAATGTTCTCGTTTAAGTTGCAGTTCTATATACTTAACCGGGAGTGGTCGCGAACCAAAAACTATCAGGAACCCAGTTCCTGAGTCTTGGGTGCTCTGAGTATTTCTCATAACCGCGGTTCAAGTTCGGTTCATTCAAGGCGTGTTCTTTAGCCTGCCCATAGGCGTGCAATATTGCACATGCGTAATGTATTTCAGTGCCTTGGGCCACCATTCAGCCGGCAAGTTTGCATCACGCAGTGTACATCTTACTTTTCCCATCTTCGTCTGATGATTTCTCTCAGCTGCACCATTTTCTTCGGGGAGTATGGGTTTGAGGTCTGAAATACCACCTCTTTTTCGGTGCAAAATGCTTTGAGGGCGGCGTTCACAAATTCTGTTCCTCCATCGGACCGAATTGGAACTTCCCTCTCGTTCTGACTGTAGCAACAGTTCTTTTACGCTAAGGTGAACTTCCTTTTTCTTTAAGAGGATGTATGTCCAACACCACGATGTTTGATCGTCGATAATACTGAGAAAGTACTTGATTGAACCTGTATTACCATACATTCCCAATGTTCTCATGTGTCCATTTGTATACACGTGTATTGTGCTTATTGGTTGGTTATATCTGGTGCCAACCATGTCCCTATAGCTCATTCTGCGCATTTTTATCTCTTTGCATGTATGGCAGAAGACTGACACATTCCTTAGTGCAGACTTACTATTATTGGGAACACCTGCGAATTTCAGGTCTCTAGGTATGGATCAGATCGAGAGTGAGGAGTATGATCCCTAGGTCTCCACTCCTGCTGCTACAGAACTTGCTACTACCTGCCCTGCGAGGCTCGAACAAGAGTTTGATGATGCTTTGAATTCGGATGTGGAAGGAAGTGCAGAATCCGACGATTGGTATTGCGAGATGCAGGATCAAGCATCTGATGACTCGGATACCAACGAAGATGATGGTGTCAACCTGGTGCCGGATGACGATGATGAAGGAGGGGTGGAGGATAGTTCTTCGGACGACAGTGACGTGGAACGACTGGGTGCTGCGATCCGTACTCGGCGGCAAAGGCGACCCTCTCTCGTGACTGGAGCAGCACGAGCGACAAGTGGGATACGCTGACCAAGGACGAGATGGAGGTTCTTGCGCTGGATGACGAGGCGCTGAAGAAAATGAGGGGTGACGGGTGGAACTTCGGTAAGTCGTGTTGGATGGTTTCGATGTTGTATATACTACATTGTACTAAACCTTGATGTTGTATAAACTGTGTAGATGCCGCTTCACAACCGGTTCGAGCAAAGTCTTATCCTGGCCTGCACAGTGAGGAGTATGGACCGACCGCAGAGGTTTTTGAGCTGGCTGATTCTCCACTACGCCTGTTCTTCTACTTCATGCCCCCTCAGCTCTGGCGCCGCATTGCTTCGGAGAGCAACCGCTACCACGATCAAAATCTCAATGCGCGCGTGGACCGAATATTCACTGCCTGTCAAGCAAGAGGAGACGACATTTCCAGAGATGGTGTGATGATGAAAGAGACGAAGAATCACAAGTAAATTCAGCCGGAGGACGTTTTACACTGCATCGGCTTGCTCATCACGAGAATGCTGAACCCGCACAAGAAGAAATTTGCCGACCATTGGAGTACGCATGGAGTGGGGGCCGTACCAAAAGGCTCGTTTGGAGCTTTCGTGCGCAAGGCTAGATTTGATCGGATTATGCAAAACATACACTTCACGAACAACGCGGACGCGCGTGTGGAGACAGACCGGGCGTGGAAGGTCAGGTCCGTTGTGGAGACGCTGCAGCAGACGTTTCGAAACGGTTTCAAGACTCCATCAGCCCTGTCATTTTATGAAGCAATGATTCCTTCAAGAAGCCGCCACAACATCACCCGCCAGTACATGAAAGACAAGCCCCATAAGTGGGGAACCAAGCTGTTCATGATATGCTGCGCCGACACAGGTTATTGTCTACGGTACGTTGCCACTGGGACTCCCGACGGAGTCTCTTTTTTTGTGTGGCTAAGTTACACATGTTGTATTTATACTGATGGTGCTAATCGCTAATGATGTATATACACCATGTTAGGATCGAGATCTTCTGCGGAACTGATCAGCACTCAGACGAGCTGGGCGGTCAATCTCCGACTGAGTTCTCGGCCGATCCCAACTCTGGGCCATCAGCTGTGCTGCGCAACCTTCTCCAAGTGTTACCTTAGCAACGAGCGGGGGTTTATCACGCAGTCGTCACCGACCGTTTCTATACGTCAGTGCAGCTTGCGCTGCGGTTGCTACGCCGCAACGTGTACCTGGTTGGAACGATCCAAACGAACAAGAGGGGCTTCCCGCCTGCGCTGATCGCGAAAGATGCTACGCGCCCTCGCGACGTTCCGCGTGGAGCTGTCACTGTCGCTGTGGCGAAGTGCTTCCCGCTGCTGCAAGCCTGCAATGGTGAGACCGGCTCCCTGTGTACTTGCTGTTAACTGGAAGCAGCACCTCCATCGAGTCATGTGGTAAGTTTGCTTGCATTGCTATCTGCTACTCATTGCTAACTAGATTATGGCTACAGGACGACACGGTCCAGGTGGTCGCCGAGTCTCTATTCCCTGCCCGTCAGCGATGCGGGACTACCATCGCTGGATGGGCAGGAAGAAGAGGAGGAGGAGGAGCAGGAGGAAGCGAAACAAGAGGAAGTGGACGAACATGAAGAGGAGGAAGCGTAGGTCGAGTAAAACGATGGTAGCGATCAAGACGACTAGGAGAATAGCAATAATGATTGTGATCGCGAACGAAAGCTTGCTTGCTACATGATGTTCAACTCCTCTGAAACTGAGACTTGGCATAGCTAGGCGAATACGTTAGCTCTGTGTCCTCTTCACAATAAAAAGGCCCATACCAAATGCAAAATATACCCCATGCGCCTACTTGAAAGTCTAACAAAGGTGTATTTGACAGCATCGATGGTACAGAGCGCTGCTCACGATGTGCAAGCAACCTTGGGTGATCAGGTTGCCTTCCAGCAGTACATACTTTGCACTCGTACTTATCGGAGGCAATACAAAAATCAAGATTAGGCCGGCCTTAACATGTAGTATTATACCACATGTTAAAGACTTGCCAGGGGGTCAAAATCGGCTTGAGAGCGGGGGGGGGGTTAAGTTCTCCGAATTGGTGGAAGAAAAGGATTTACATCAAATTGTCTGTAATCGAGCTCATATTGGCGTTTGTGTGGATGGTACAGTTGTACATATTTAATAAGTTGTGTCACACATGGTACTAAGTATGGCTAATGTCATACTATACATTTGGCAAGTGAGAGTGGTCTCTTTGACTGTGCGACTGCACTTAGACCACCATTTTGCCGTTTTGGCCGGAATTTTGGTCGTTTCTGACATTGGAAGTGAAGCCCGATGTGCTGCGGATGGCTGTGCACATGTACATAGGTGAGTACTAGGTGTGGCTACCCAATACACATGTCGGAGTCCAGTATGTAGTCGTTTACGTTCTGAGAATTGGTGGAGGAATACGGTTTACAGCAAATTGTCTGTAATTGACGTGATATAAGCGTTAGTATGGGTGGTGCGTAACTGCACTTATGTAAAAAGTTGTGTCAAATATGGTACAAAGTGTGGCTAATGTTATACTATGCATTTGACAACTGAAATTTTACATATTGACCCCGCGAGTGTACTTTGACCACCATTTATAAGTATTGGTCGGCATTTTGGTCTATATATCTTCCGGGCAGGAATGCGTCGCATTCCGAGGGCCCCAAGGGCCCCGTTTGGGCTCTTATTTTAGGCGTTCTAGGGCCCCAAAAGGTCCCCTCGATCCCAAAGTTGTTTATATTGGGTAGGAAGAAAACAATAGTTTGGGGATTTTGGTGTACCCGTAGATAGCAGTTTCGGCCAATCAGAAACAAGAAATTCGATTTATCTCAATATGACACATACAAGGCTGAAAACTTGTGAGCATCTGTTTTAGCATATGGAGAATCCTATACCAACACCCAAGTGTGACAGAGACGGACCGTTCTGCACCTTCTGAACAACTTCAATATTGCCGCCACGGAGCTGAAAACTTTTGAACCCGAGTTTTACCATACGGTGAACATGATGACACAGCTCCGGTGCGACAGAGACGGGATGTTGTCCCCTTCTTAACAGTTTGACATTTTATCAGATACGGAGCTGACAACTTGGTTACATCGGTTTCGGCATACTGGGAGCACGATGCAACCACTGCGGTGTGACAGAGAAGGGACATCACGCCTATTGTAGGTGACGACTAGTAGACCGCAGGTTCGTGCGAACCGAAGATGGTTTGAAATGAGCAGGGCTTACTGGATGTGTGGCTGAAGAGAGAGATTCTGAATGGCTATTTACTTAGATAGTTGCAAGATTTCTGGTATTTGCTCAGCCATGTTAGCAGTGCTGGAGCCTGTGTGCGGTTCAGTGACTGTTCCTGGTTGGCCATCGGTTTCGCTGTCGTCTGTATCGGTTGGGTTGCTATGATGACAAGACACGAGGGTATGTGGTTGTAGACTGTGAAACCAGAACACATTCGCGTGCCGAGAGCCATATATGAGATTTGATCCATATCTTGGCGTCTAACATGGTAAATGGACAACTGACAGTGGACACTGGTGGTGCGCAAGAATAGTTGACGACGATGTAGTCGTTTTGGTTACTTTTTGTTGGCATTTGATATAGGCTTGACGCTTTATATAGAACCCGAAGTTGCTGTAGATATGATTAAATTTATTCGATATGTAAAAAAAGCTGTCGATAATAAAAGGAAACCAGCGTTATAACGACAGCGCCGGAATAAAAGGTAACATGATTTTTGAAGGGTAGGCGTGGCGTTCGAGTAGGATTCTAATTTTTACGGTGCGCGTTAGTAGATAACATTGGTCAAGTTGAGAGTTGTAGTAAACATATACAATGTCTTGTCGTAGTGTAAGTTACAACACCGGAGCTCGAAGATTTGAGGAGTAATTAAATAGGTGTCGACTGATACGCGCGTTGATTTATTAAAATAAGACGTTGTTCAATAAATATAGGCGGTGCACAATTTACGCGTATAAAGTAGTTTTGGATGACAACTTAACAAGAGGGACTGGGTATTTGGTTTATAAAACGGGGTGTATGTAAAAAAAATAAGAGTATTATAAGGTATATGAACGAAGGAAGATATGTGATACGTAGTTTTGTGTGTGTGTATGACAGTGGTCATTTTGTAAATAGAGATACGGGTAAGTGTAGATGTGTAGCGTAAGAATACTATCTACAAAGCGTAAGGAAAGTTAAGATAATAGTACTGTAGAATCCGATTGGATGGTCTGTTTGTTGAAACGGATGAAGTGTATAGTATGTCGTCGTGCAAAACGACGTATATGATGCTATGATACATTATACAATGGTTCTGTTAAATGATATTTAGAGTAAAATGTTTTTGTGTGTGTGTGAGTATTGAATTATGATGAATGTTTATAGTTGAAACGCTCGTATGTGTAGACAATATTTTTTGGATATCAATTAATTGAATGATTTCAATTATATACGAAGTGTTGGTTATATAGGTACCTTTTTGTATAGTTGGTATAATAAACCATATTATGAATGTAATCTGATGAAACGAAAGTGTTCGTGATCGTGTCACTAATGATATGAGAAATGTAAGCAGAGGGCTTAAACGTTTAACGGTCATTAGCATTATTTTGTTGATGTAAGGAGGACAAAATAAATTTTGATATAGGGAACTGGCAAGGGGATATGAGTTATTAAAATACAGTGAGTATAACATAAACAATAATTGGAATGTGTTTTTAAATACATACGTGGGTTTATGGTTTATGGTTTATGGTTTATGGTTTATGGTTTATGGTTTATGGTTTATGGTTTATGGTTTATGGTTTATGGTTTATGGTTTATGGTTTAGTGTTAAGGTT
>JAGDFM010000376.1:4941-40492 GCA_019155715.1 Phytophthora pseudosyringae
TCAATCACTTTCGAATCTTCATTCTACCCCTCAAGTGGTTTCCTGCCTCCGCTCCGGTCTCGCCCAGAGTGCTGCCCTCCCTCCGCTTCGTCCAAGCTTCGTGTCCAAGATCCATACCTTCCATCAACGTCGAAGGCTTGACGGGGCGTCTTCATAGGTGGGCACTACAGCTACAAGAGTAGGATTTTGAGGTGGTCTATCGCCCGGGGGCGAGCAATGTGGTTGCTGACGCGCTATCGCGAGCGCCAGTAAGGACAGTCACGGTGGCAGGCGGACGATCAGACGGTGAAGAAGATACGCCGGATGAAGCGCCGTCGGAGCAAGGAGGTGAAGGACAGATCACGGACGGGATGATTCGTGCGCGGTAGGCAAGACGGGGAAGAGGCTAAAGCGGGAGAAGAAGTATTGAGGACGTGGACGGCGTGGTGTACATCTTCGAAGAAGACGGTAGTCGGCGAGTGGTTCTACCAGTGGCGCTGTGGCCGGAAGAGCTACCAGACAACCACGACTCCATCTTCGCGTGTCATCTGAGAGTGCCACAGACGTACACGAGGATTGCGGCGCGCTACTGGTGGCCACACATGAAGACACACGTGTGACGATGGGTACGAGCATGTCGAGATTGCGGTACGAGGAAGTCGAAAGCGATGGAGGTAATTCCCCCGCTACGGAGTCAAGGAGTAGGAGATGCAGGTGACCGGTGGGCCTTGGACTTGGCTGGCCCACTGCCGGTTACAGCGGCGGGAAATCGGTATGTGGTGGCAGCCGTGGACTACAGGACGAGTACGCGGTGGTGTCAGCTGTGCCAAGTCACACAGGCAAGGACATCGCTAAGTTCGTCGTTGAGAAGGTGATGACGATGTACGGGCCTATGCGAGAGATTGTGATGGACGGCGCGCCGGAGTTGAACGGGGCGATCGTCGGGGCGATCGTCGGGGCGTTGGCGAACGCACTACAAGCCAGACAGATGACACAGGTGCCGTATCGACCGGAACTGCTTGGACTAGTGGAGCGTTTCCTCCACACGTGGAAGGACATGAAGGTGCTCTACGTGTCAGAGGCGCATGATGACTGGGACTGGTGGCTCTCGTGTGCGGCGTACGCGTCCAACGGGGCACGACATTCTGGTATGGGGTTCAGCCCCAATGAGTTGATGATGGGTTGGCGCTTCAGAGCGCCGAACGAGTTGTTGAGGAGCAGTGGTGTGACGCAAGTTGGCGCGTTTGGCGAGGTTCACCGTGCTCTGGTGAACAGTCTAGCATGAACAACGGAAGCAGCGAAGACAGCGCTGGCAAAGGAGCAGCTATGGAGAGCGAGGCACTACAACAAATGAGTACGACAGCAAGTTAGTTTCGAGGTTGGCGACCACGTGTGGATTCTGCGGCCTCCACGGGGCAAAGGAATCACGAAGTTGGCGCACCAGTGGCTGGGACCGGCGCGCATCATCGAAGAAGCAGGATTCGACTACAGGAAGGCGGTGCGGGAAGACACGGACGACCACATGCTCGTGCACTGCAGTTTCCTGATATCGAGCCACTGCCTAAGTGACTCCCTGGGCGACGGGGCAGAAAGGATTTTGAGGGAGCTGGCAGAGGAAGAGAGCGACGAGGTGGCTAGTACAGATGGGGACGCGACGGACGGCACGGCGGAAGCCGAAGCACCGGACGCAAAACCGGTGACGAGGTCGGAGGAGACGGAGACGACGCCCACGGACTAGCGGGACGGTGAAACGATCGCCACATTGGGTGGGGCAGCAGCCGAGCAAGACGGTGACGGAGGGTTGAAAGCAGCGACAGCGCTGGCGGAGAATGCACCAGCAAGGTCTACAACAGTGGAGCGGAGCACAGAAACAGCGGACGGTGATAGCGGAGCGCCACCGCATTCCGCAGCACGAGGAAAGCGGCGGAGGGGTAAGACGAAAGAGCACGGGCAGCAACAGAAGCGGCAAGAAGCTGACGCGGCACGGGAAACACGGGCAGCTCGGCGGCAAGCTACACGTGACGACCAGGAAGAGCCAGCGGCAGCGCAAGTGGGTGCAGACGGTGTTGACAGGGTTCACGAGTGTGAAGGTGCCGCAGAGGGCAGCGACACAGTATGAGGCGTCGCAAGAGATGACGGTGAAGCAGGAGCCGGAGCCGAGGGAGCTGATGCAGCACCAGCAGCGGCAGAACAGGGCACAGGAGCTGTCGTTGAGATGTTGCGAGGGCAGGGGCTGCCACGGCAGCGAGAGCCTTTGCTAGTGGAGACAGCGGGGTTCATTGTGGAGCGGACGAGGCGACGCGTACGAAACCAAATGGACGGTACGTGCTGGAGCACGAGGTGGAGTATGGATATCGGCGTGGTGGGCCGACAAGCAGGCGATGGCTTACGGCGGACGAGTACGAGGCATTGCTCGACGGCGGCAAGATCGCGGACGATCTCGTTGCCGGGGGATGGCGTGTCCGTCAATGGTCAAAAGGCGCGCGCGAAGACCGCCGGAACTAGCGGCGACGAACGTGGTGTGGCGTACAGCGAGCAAGACGGTGGAGACAGTGCACAGGGGTGGCAAGTGATGACTGAAACGAGCCAGCAGGCTGTAGCCACCGGAGATAGCGATCGTCGTGGTTGATATGACGGCGGTAGAAGATCGCAGAAGAGACGACGTGCGAGGAGCTCAAGGGGAAGGAGTATGCCGACAGGAGAGGCGACGTCGGCAGGGCCACCGAGAGGCCGTCAAGATATGGAAGCGAGACGAAGAGGGAAAAGTCCAGATAGAGCATAGCTAGAGCTAGTATATGCGACGGGGAGGCTACGGTAGAGAGAGAGGGGTGGCGAGCGGCGGTTGTCGACTTTACAGTCAGTTGCGATTGTTCTCGGGAAATAAGACCGGTTAGGACTAACAAGAAGGTTATGCCGAAACGCGGGTTACGAAAGCTTGAAGGTGAGGCGGTAGAAAGGCAGGGCAGTGCTATGAGGGCGAGGACCAGGAGGCGGACGAGGACCGTGGTTAGCGACCATGGGGGTCGGGGCGAATCCGTGTGTTGTCGTCCTGACCGTGAGGACAACAGAGACCTGCGTGTACGTATGTGTTGCAAGCACCGGCGTTATGCATATGCGTGTAAATACGGTTTACTTGCGGAACACAGCCCAAAGACCCATACCGGGGGGTGCCGGCAGCCGATAACGTGTTCTCCGCGTCGTCCCAATCGACCAGCCAGCCAGTAGCCGCCTGGTGTGTACATCGTATACCTCGCTTTGAGGGACGTCACTACCAGTCCCTTTAACTACCTAAACGCGTACGCAAAGCTTTCTTGGAGGAAATACAGCTGGGAAATGCGGAGAAGGCAACGTACCGAGGCAGCTACAGTTACGACATCTGTGAACGGGTTTTCGTTCTCCAAGCTCACTGGAATCTCGGCGCCATCTCCTGCTCATGTATCGGTCGAGCGTAGTACGACCGTCGACCTACCAACTGACCAAGAAGAGCGCATCTACGGCGGCTCAAATGCCGACATTCGCAAGTACCCGTACATGGCAGGACTGCGTGCTAACGGCCCTGACGACCAAACGTTCTGCGGTGGGACGTCTATTGCGCCGTAATACGTCCTTACGTCTGCGTATTGCCTCGAAGGGGCATGATCTTCTCCGACGCGTCCGCCTCTCTCGGTACCCAACGTAGTACGGGTAGAGGTTCTCGGAAGGCAGAGCACATACACTCCGCGACACAATTGATCACCCACCGACGTTTGGGACTGTAGCTCCGTCAATATTTGGAGTTAGCGGCCGCGATTTAGATATGTGCATGCTGTCATTGGTAGCAATGCGAGACTGGTGCTAACGAGCGCAATTTCGCGCGTCGAAGGGGACCTCCCATACAACTTTCCATTTTCACGGTCGCGACACAATATATCACCCACCCAACACATACGAAAGCCAAGTATAATAGAATGATGGCCAGATAGGGAAATGAATGGCACGTGGGACGCAACCTACACTCAAGTGGCGCTGCGAGCTGTTAGCGAGGGACTCATTCTCGAAGATGCCGTCAAGAGAGAAGCCCCCGCCAACCAAGAAACCCCGCCTAACCGACCGTGAGCGCGGCAAGATTGAAGGCCTCCACGATGCCGGCCTGAGCGCTCGTGCAATCGCGCAAAGGACTGGGCGCTGTCCGCAGACCGTAAGGCGCGTCGTGGTCACTGCTCCTCCACCCGTCCAGACCAAGCAAGCCGGACGAGCCCCAGCCCTGACTGACCGCGCGACCCGGCGCCTCGTGCGAACCACCGGGAAAGGCGAGCTCTCCGCCTCCAAGCTGAAGGCAGAGCTTGAGCATTCCGTCTCGGTGCGCACCATCCAGCACACCCTTGCAAGGGTGGACTGGTTGGTGTACACCAAGATGGTGAACACGCTGCCTCTGAAGGCGGAGGACATGCTTGCTCGCAGGGCGTGGGCAGCAGCCATGCTGGTGAGGAAAGACGCCGGGTCTGTCTGGGAATCCATTATCTTCCCCGATGAAAAGAAGTGGAACCTAGACGGACCCGACGGCTTTCAACATTACTGGCGCGACTTGCGCAAGCCTGCACGCTACACGAAGCGGCGCCAGGCTGGTGGTGGATCCGTAATGGTCTGGGCGGCTTTTAGCAGCTGCGGCAAGTCGCCGCTTGTAGTGCTTACGGGGAGGCAGAACTCGGACGATTATGTCTACACTATGTCCGAGTATCTCCTCCCCTTTGCCCATCTCAACTACGGGACCGACTTTATCTACCAGCAAGATATTGCAAGCATTCACGTCTCCCACCGCTCCAAGGAGTTCTTCAGCGAGCAGGAAGTTGCCGTTCTCGATTGGCCGTCCAAGTCCCCTGACCTAAATCCCATAGAGAATTTATGGTCGATCATGAGTAGAAAGGTTTACGCTAATGGAAAACAGTTCGATAGCGTGCCTGAATTGAAGGCTGCACTATTTAAGGCTTGGGATGAAATTTCTCAAGCCTTGCTGCAGTCACTCATAGAGTCAATGCCTCGCCGATGCGTGGAAGTGGTGGACAAGAAGGGTAACAAGACACACTATTGACTTGACCATCATTCTATTATATTTGGCTTTCGTATGTGTTGGGTGGGTGATATATTGTGTCGCGACCGTGAAAATGGAAAGTTGTATGGGAGGTCCCCTTCGACGTGCGAAATTGCGCTCGTTAGCACCAGTCTCGCATTGCTACCAATGACAGCATGCACATATCTAAATCGCGGCCGCTAACTCCAAATATTGACGGAGCTACAGTCCCAAAAGTCGGTGGGTGATCAATTGTGTCGCGGAGTGTACGTGTCGTAGAGGCTTTCCGCCACCCGCTCTACAACGACTCGTGGCTGACGTAGACGTGGCACTTCTCAAGCTGGAGAAGCCGTCAAGGCACCAGCCAGCTCGTCTGTGTGCGGCAGACGGATCGGACAATGAGGCTGGTACGGCGCCATCCCCAGTCTGCGACAGCTCTCTCGTCATCTTCGTCTTCCCGTACCGCGAGCCGCCTTGTGTCGGAGCGCGGCCAGGGTGAGCTGCGTCATCCCCAGCCGAAACCACCACACGCCGTGTCTGCTGCTTCTTCACTCCAGCCGCCGCCTTCTTGTCTTGACCGGGGCGAGAGACGTGCCGGTGCTGGTCGCGCCAGATCTCTCCTTGTCATTACCCAGGTCAGATCCAGCGACCAATAAGGCCGGGGTCCTTATGGTTGCTGCCCGTTTCCCGCCGTCGTGACTCTGTCTTATGAGCCGTGTGTGGCTTGCCCAGATGCCGTCCTGTCGATCGTCTTCAACTCGCAGTCTCTCACGAAGTGTCCAATTTTGCTGCAGTAGAAGCAGTGCGTTTCAGCACGTATGGTGTCCTCTGTGTCTGTCGCGCCAAGTACATCTCTTGGTACTGCAGCCGTCCTTCTGGCGTCGCCAGAGCGGGGTTCGAACCCTCAAATCTCGTCCCGAACGTTCCGCCGCCTCCGTAGTGGCTACCGCCGCTCCGCGGGCCGTTATCGCTGTCGTTGTCGCTTCCTTCCTGTGCAACTCACACCTTGAACGTCTTGGCGTGGCGTTTCACTGCCTGGTCGCTCACTTGCCTCTTGTTACGCGCACCACCTGGCGATTCCGCATTGCTGCGCCCTTGCTGTTGCTTTTTCGGATTTGCCGAACCGCTATCGTCTGGCACCAACCGGTATCCAAGTCGAATGGATTTCCACCAATCATCTGCTCCATCTTTACAGGCTCCCACGAGTCTACTGGTTTCTGTCGTGTCGTACCTAGGCGGTTTGGAGCCAGTCCCCCACATCGGACCGTACCCCGTCACCATATTCCTCTTGTTGCCGGCCAACCCAGACTGTTCCTGACCTCTCGCCGCTGCCAGGGGCCCGTGCTGGCCTGCGCCCTCGCGCGCGTCCCACGCGTCCGTCGCTGCTTCCAACCCCACTCCGTAGCCTTCACTGTAGTCACCCACACGTGGGATGGCCAGGTTCACGGCCTCATCCAGTGTCCTGGCCCTGTGCCCACGTACGTGAGTCGCCCCGATCCTACCCTTCAGGAACGCGCCCACTAACCAGTCTTCACTTATGTCCCCTTGTTCCGCTATCTCCCGCAGAGACTGCGCGTACTCCAGCAGCCGTTCTCCACGCATCTGCCGACGCGCACTGAGGAGGTCGACAACCTCTGGAGTCGTACGCCTCGCACCAGCCACGATGAAGGATGACACAGCTACTGATCGCGGGGTTCAGGGCAGTAAAGCACCCGCACAGTTAACAGAGGATAGTACGGCAGAACCAGGAGGAGGATCGGCAGCTTCAGCAGCGACGGACGGTGAACAAGGAGCAGCACGAGCACTACGAGGACGAGGCAGGCACAAGGATCAAGTACAGCTTTCAAGACTGGGAGCGGAGCAGGCACACGGAGCGATACGCGAGCGAGGACGACGGCGAAGGTGCAATCGGGCAGGCATATATGCGCTGTAGTACGAGGTGGAGTACTGCATGGCCCCTGACGCACCACTGCAGCCGAAGTGGCTGGGCATCAAGGAGTACGAGGACTTGCTGGATGATGGCAAGCTCGAGAACGAGCTTGGTGGGGATGGCGAGTAGGCATGAGCGTCGTCACAGCCGAACACACGGCCAAGACCTCGCGAGAATGACGGTCGACCTGACTACTGACGTTGAAGAAGGCAGCTGCTGAACGGACGAAGTGAGCAATCAAGAGACGCACCCGGAACGAGCAACCGGAAGTGAGATCCAAGGACCAAGAGTCGCGGTAAGTAGGCTGTAGGATAGGCGGCGGGGAGTAAGGAGTGAGAGCGCTGCACGGGCGACCGTCCGTGCGCCTCTCAGTTGTCATTTAGCAGGGTTCTGGCTAAGCCAAGCGACTTTGAGTTATACAACTCGCAGCGAACGAGCAAGAGCAAGGCGAGCTGGACTTAGAACGTGAAAGCTAATTGACCGTAGTGGTAAGGCAGTGGCCGTCCGTCACTGGCGTCTGTGAGTGTCCTCACGGCGTTACCCGAGTCCTCTCTCGTCCCCTGGACGTCTATCGCCTGGGTGGGGGTTCAGGGACCGACGCCTGGTCGGGCTGTTGCAGGCAGGCGGCAGGATGTTTGACGGCAGCGGCGATGGCTACAACTACTCCAGCATACAAGGGAGCCTAAACCCATATACCTCGATTCGCGCTAACCATCTCGGAGGTTTCACTGTCGTAGTCAGCGAAATCTTCCAGCCAGTGTAGAATGTGAACAAAGCTGTCCTTCAAAGCATGTTCGGAGCAGCGCTCTGTGCAATTTCTATGAACAGGGGCGAAAATAGTACCAGGAAATGGCCGTGAACAAACAGCAGCATCTCAAACTTGCTGCCGACGTGCATTGGCATGTTGTTACCCACAGGAACATATTCAGGAAACAGCTTAGCAAGCCAAAAGGCACAGCGCAGATGGCCAAAGCTCATTGTATTATCGAACGCGTAGCAGTGCAACTTTCCGATCTATTCGCGTGTAGCCACTTCATCATGTCGAAATGTCCCTTAACAGTAGCATTATCCACCACAGTCGTGGTGCAGCCCGAGGTAGTGTTGGCAAAAGGCCATTCTACCACTCTAACTGACCACCTCCTGCAGCTATATCCGTAACAGCCGGTGTACACGGTTATATGCCCCTGTGGAGCAGCCATTTTACAACAGCTAGTTGGTCGAATCTTACCGCAAAAGCGAGCATACTGCTCGTAACCTTCAGTGGAGGAGTTTCGATGAGGCTGCAATCATTGTTGTTTGAGCGACCGATGCACGCGAGCATCTCTCAGAATGTAGTACCACAGTGTTACTATTTATAGGTATTACATCGAAGTATGCAACAAGAGACAAAGGATGCTTGAGCTAAAAAAAACTATACACTTGACAGCATTAATGCGAGCTAATGAAAGTAGTAGAGACGCCACTGCCAACGATATTGGTTAGTTTTTCACACGTGCCCAAAATCTAACTCCACCCACGAGACGGTTGCTCACATAGCAATAATGGTTTTGGGGGGGCAGTGATATTGCTGGGTCTCCGCCGCCGTCGCACGAACAACTTACTCTAAGGTGCGCTGACCCAAAGGAACCGTGACGCTTTATATGACAGGACTGGTATACCGGTACAGCAAAAGCGCCCCCAGGATCCCATCATACAGCCGGTTCCAAACCGGTATACCGGTACCACAAAAGCGGTCCAGAATGGTATACCGGTCCGAATTAACCCTCGTTAGGCTGCGCTAGCAGCAATTGAATTGCTTCCTATCGCAGAAAAACTATGCACTTGACAGCATTAGTGCGAGCTAATGAAAGTAGTATAGACGCCCCTGCCAACGATATTGATTAGTTTTTCGAAGTTATTGTGCTTTTAACTCAAAATTTCCTTGCGCGGTTCTTTGAATCTACGGCAATCGCTCAAGCGGATACAATCTTGTACATATGCCCCATTAAGTACGAATTAGGTCAAATGGTCAATAACAGCTGTTTTCCTGCTTGCGCGATTCCACTAATGACTTGAATTTGTATGTGAGCGATTCGCCCCAAAACGGCAAATTTAGACGAAAACCACAATACCCGGTGAATGATACAACCTGTTAGACACGGCTAGAAGGAGAGGGGGCGGAGACTGATCTCCCCAAAAAAGAGGGAGATTTAAAACCCCGAGAGGCAATCTCTCGAGGTTTTACGTCTCTCGTATTTAAAGGGGGATAGACGTACTTAATGAGAGGGAGATCGAGGGAGATCCTTCACGAGTACGGTCCTTTTTGGCATGGGTATCTCTCGATATCCTGTTAGAATGCATACCCACGACTCCTATTTTTGGTTTTATATTCCTTTAACAACAGATTAAATTGTCAGTTTCGATCTGTTACGACCTGATTGAATAAAGTTTTCCACTGTACAAGGCCAATAATGGAGACAGAATTATGGGGTAAAACGACCCCCCCCCCTTTTTTTAGGGGGACGGTAATACCGATAAAACCGCCTCCACCTAAGTCGTCTCGTCCGAGGTGTGCGATTACTGTACATGTAGGTCAAAGCATGTTACGTGTATTGATAACTTTTGTTTCAAGCTAAACACGATCGCTGAATCAATAACTGTTACTTCGAAGTACTGGTAGCTAAAAAGGGGCCACACGCCACGCTATCCATGGATATGAGCGACACGCAGATGAAGACCTATGCGGCCGCTCGATCTCACACATCCTCACGGTGACTGGCCAGTTTCTGACGGTGCTGGAGTGTTCTCGCGGTTGTACACGCTGAATCTCTCGCCCCGTTTTTCGGCTTCACGGCTGTCGGCAGCGATAGGGGTCAGGCACAACGCGGTGGCGATGCCCATGGCTGCAAAAATCTTCAGCATGTTCATCTCTGGTGCTTGAATCGCTCTGCCGCTTGCAGACTTGCCCTCCGGACGGGCGATTGGGAAGTGATCTACTGCGAGAATACTTCGGCTGGCCCGAGCTGAGTCGTATGTGATTTCGCATGAATCTTACCGGCTGGTAGACTGGCTACTACACCATTTCCCAATCAAGTTGCAAACTGTCCCATGAGCAGTGCAAAGCGAGGTTTTACAAGAAAAACCAAAATAGGTTTTATTGTCAGAAAAAGCGCGTTTCCCATAAGTGCAAATTTCGTCGTGTTGTTATCCCAGACACTGCAAAGTGCTATCGGATCCATGCATTTTAGCGCGCATCGAGGCCAAGCTGGCGCCAACGAAACCACCAGTCAGTTATACCGTGACCTCGGGGGTTCGTGGCCGACCTATTCGTTGCGGCGCAGAGTACGGAGGAGTACCGTTAGCTGTAGCCAAGTTGTCATTGCCACGGAGAATGCTCCAGCTCACAGCCAAGTGGAGGCTTTGGTCGGCATCATAAATGGCTCGAAGCTCGTACTGCTCCGTCTCAGGCCTTACAGCCCAATGCTTAACCCGATAGAAGCCTGGAATGTCCTGGAAACTCGCATCAAGCACTTTGTAGAAAGAAGGACTCTCACGGTGCATCGTATGGCTATAATGAAAGAGGCCGTCGAGGGCGCGAAGGGTCCAATTACGTGGCGATATGTGTCCAGGATGGAGCGGCATTATTTGCGCGCTGTTTCGCTGATGAGCGCAACGAAGACATGGAGCTAGGCAAGTGCCATAGCACTTTGCAGTGTCTGGGATAACAACACGACGAAATTTGCACTTATAGGAAACGCGCTTTTTCTGACAATAAAACCTATTTTGGTTTTTCTTGTAAAACCTCGCTTTGCACTGCTCATGGGACAGTTTGCAACTTGATTTGGAAATGGTGTATTACAACTGTATTCACGTAATCAACGGTGCATAACCTCACCTCGATTGGTGACGTCACAGCTTAATAAGTTGAACTTATCCGTCCAGACGGCTTGGTGTCAAATCGTGGGCATCACTTGCTGATCTGCACGGTATTTTGATATTTTATTGTGCGTTCTGGTCGAAATTTCCAATCGCGATTGATTCAATCGACCAGGCCAAAATCGCCGGCGAATCGACCAAGCGTATACACCATTTCCCGGTCAAGTTGCAAAGCTTACCAACCAAACTGCAAAGTGGGATAAATGGGGACAAGCCAAGCGAACAGAAACATGCATTTTTCAAGATTTGCAAAAAGCACCTCGCCATTTTTCGACCAAAGTGCAAATCTATGCCACAAGCAGTGGCATAGATTTGCACTTTGGTAGCGCCATACTAGCCGGCGCGTAATAAACCCCTTGGACACCGCCACGACCTTCATGAACGCCAGTCGATGCGCCGGGTAGGTGTCGTATTCGCCGCGAACCAGAAACTCCTGCTTTCGTTCCGCCATGAAAATCCTCATCTAGGAGTTCCAGCATCACTCAATGGGGTTCAGTATAGGACTGTAGGACCCCAGCCGGAGCACAACGAGCTTGTTCAGGTTCACGATGCCGTCAGCAGCGAGATACTCGCGCGCCAGATTCTCCACCTCGCTGTGGGCTGATGCATTGTCTGTGACAACCACGGCGGGGACGGCATTTGCGAGAATGAATGAAATCGTCAAGATATGTTGGTTGCGCGGGTTGTTTGGCGCTAAGAAGGCAAGCAGTTCGCGCCAAAATGACTGGCGGGAAGGAGATTTGCACTTTGGCTGGAAAGTGTACCCACCCTTTTTGCAAATCATGAAAAATGCACTTTTTGTGGCATTACTCAAAAGACTATTTTTCACACTGCAGTTTGGTTGGTAAACTTTGCAACTTGACCGGGAAATGGTGTACATGGTGTATATTATCTGCGCTAACTACGAATCAAGCCTTGACATGTGGCCAAAAACAGCTGTTTTGCAGCGTGGGCGATTCCACTAATAACTTGAATTTGTATTGGGGCGATTCCACGGATCGCTTTGACCTGCCCCAAAACGGTAAATTTGGGCGGAATTGACAATACAAAAATTTAATACATGTAACTTGCCTTCAATATTTCCCTGCGCGCACCAATCTACCCCGGACTTGGTCAACGGACCCACGTGCCCTTCGCAGAGTGCTCCCCCCCCCCTCCCCCCTGAAGCCCGACGTATTGAGCGCCTCGAGGCAAGTGCACTCTGGCCTACGCAGAATTCTGCTCGCATCCTGATATCGAGTGGAAGTTGGACTGCGGGTACTTCCGGCGCGATGCATTCAGTGCCGGAGTTGCGATCAAGTATTTGGTTCGGGCCGCTTGGACTTGATGAAGCGGGTTGCAGCGCAGCATGGGCCACCCCCAGAAGACTCGGAGTGGCACTGCGCTATGGTCCACGCGTGTGTGTATGGCAACTGCAATGGCTCATGGCATCGTGCATCCGGCCGGACGCTGGACATTGGATGGCGACTTCTCCGAGCTCGTCTTCAGCACGGCATACAAAGGCAACATCGAGGTGATGGCATATCTCTTCGAACGGGGAGCGACCGACAAGGTCCGAGATGCCCTTCTGCATGCCCTCCGCGAGGATCACTTAGACATGGTGAAATGGCTGATCGAGCACTTTCTCGAATCCGAGCGAGTTCCGGACTATTGCGTTATAGATGAAGCTGCGAGGTATGGACGCTTGGAGATGCTGCAGTACTTTGAAAGACAAGAGGTGTCGGTGGTTCCCGGATACTTCCCCTCCGTGACGTCACCAAAGCAGCGACAAGCTCGGAATTCAAGCGGGGACCAAATGTTCGTGCCGCCTCGGACGATTACCTGAAGGTGCTCCCAATATTGTGCAGATATCGCTCCGAGTGGCTTCCAACCGAGCCCATGGACGACGCCGCAGCAAATGGGCATCTCCAAGTGGTGAAGTGGCTTTACCTCAACCGATATGTAGGATGCACAACCACCGCGATGGATTCCTCTGCTGCCAATGGCCACCTGGAAGTAGTGAGATGGCTCGCTCATCGGTTGGTGGGATGCACGAGCAAGGCGATTGACGGGGCTGCTGCGAACGGCCATCTGGAAGTGATCCGGTGGCTGCACGCGAATCGCTTCGAGGGCTGCTCACAGAAGGCGATCGAGCGCGCGTTGAGCAATGGCTATCTACGTGTCGCGTCTTGGCTGCACGCCCACCTGCCGTCACTTACTCCAGCGAACGTGGAGCTGCGGCGGCGCCCGACCGACTTGTTCGAGCTGTTATTATTCCAGAGCTTCCACTTCAGCAGCAGCTTTAACCCCAGTCTGGCTGAGCATGCCAAGGAGATCCTGCTAGGCGTCAGCTCCAAGTCAAACTACAAACACATTGTCGCCTGGCTGCAGGAGAAATTCCCAGTCGTGCACGAAGGGGGGGGGGGTGATGTCCGTGTGGTGTTGGTTGATTAGCTACATGTATAATTAATTGATTTTAATTGATTAAGCTAAATTTAGAAGGTTTTAGAATCCAAGAAACATATATGTTTAAAACAAGTCAGAATTAAACTATCAACCTGCTTCTGCAACTGTTTAAACCATCTTGCCATTCTTCTATACCCTGTCGGAGGATGTCTCGGCCGCCTTCGCTCGCTGCTCCCGACGCCCCCAACAGCTCTCCACCCACGCCGCCACCTTCTCCACCTGCACCTTCGTCTACTCTATCTGCTCATGCCACCCCATCGCCCTCTCCACCCTCAGAAGACGCGTCAGCAGCCTCCGACGCCAGCGACTTCGCTCCGTCCCCAAGTAGCGACGGCGATTCCGACTATTCGCCGCGTTCCAGCAGCAGCAAGAAGAAAAATCACAAGAAACAGCACAAAAATCCGTCCAAGAGACGGCGTTTAGGACGCCGAGACGGCCGCACTACACAGTCTCGACAAGATAGAAAAACACAGGAATCAGATGCGGAATCAGATGAGCTAAACCCTGGTCTGGAGCCTGCTGCAAGGCCCAAGAAGAACTCCAAGCAGGACAGGAAGGCCGCAGCTGCCACGTGGGCAGACGACGGCAGTCTGGATCTCTACAGACGGCGGCTTCACGAGTTACGGAGGGAATTACGAGATTCCGTGGATGAAGGCAGGAAAACCTTTTACAACAATCCAAGACCCGACGACTACGTTGAAGAGGAGGAGGAAGAGAGTAGAAATGAAGAAGGAGATGAGCACGAGAAGGCTGAGTCTGGACCCAGGTTTTACTCGCCGTGGGGCGTGACGGAGACGGCGTCAGGCCTTTTGGTGCCGAGCTACGTGCTGACTCAGTTGCTGCCCCATCAACGAGAGTGCCTCGAGTGGCTACACAAGCTCCATGAACGAGGAGTGGGAGGGATTCTAGGCGACGACATGGGACTCGGTAAAACGGTGCAGTTGGCGGCGTTCTTGGGCTCGCTGCATCGTGCGAGGAGGCTGCGGACGGTGCTGTTGCTGTGCCCAGCGTCGGTTTTGCTGCAGTGGGTGAGAGAGCTGCACAAATGGGTGCCGCGGATGCGCGTGGTGCTGCTCCACGCGTCGGGAACGGGTGTGAATACGTCGTTCTCGAGTGAGTCTTACGAACAGCTGATTGAAGAGGTGTTCCGGTTTGAGGACGAATTGTCTGACGAAGAAGAGGATGCAGGATATCGAGAGAGGAGAGAAGACGCCCCGACAGGTGGAGGTGTTGTTATCAGCACGTATGAAAACGTTCGACAGTATCAGAGCCTGTTCCTAACGCGAGAATGGGACTACGTGGTATTGGACGAGGGGCATCGTATTCGCAACCCGGACGCGGAAACTACGCTAGCCTGTAAGCAGCTTCGCACCGTGCATCGAATGATCCTCTCAGGCACGCCGATCCAGAACCGACTTCGTGAGCTGTGGTCGCTTTTCGACTTTGTCTATCCAGGACGTTTGGGCACGCTGCCAACCTTCGACGATGAGTTTGTCCTGCCCATACGAGCCGGAGGGTACGCCACCGCCTCGAAGATGCAGGTGTTGATGGCGTACAAGTGTGCGTTGGCGCTGAAGGATCTAATCGAGCCGTTTCTACTCCGTCGTACCAAGCAAGAGATCCTGACTAATACTGCTAACGGTACCACCGGTGCACTGTTACCTGGCAAGCAAGAGCAAATCATCTTCTGTCGGCTCACGAAACGACAGCGTGCATTGTACAAACAATTCTTAGCGTCGCCCGAGGTTGCATCGGTATTGCGCCGAGATATTCGGCCATTCCGAGCCATCTCCGTGCTACGACATATTTGCAACCACCCGGATTTGCTTACCACGTTTGGCGATGGAGGGCTGGCTGACAAGAAGAGACAAACGTACGACGACGATGAGGGTGGGGGGGAGCTTTTTACCAACGTCGCCTGTCTACTGGATCAAGCGGATGAGGATACAGAAGAAGGTGAAAGCGACGAACCATTTGGTGCAGCATCGGCTAGTGGAAAGATGATTGTGTTGCAGAAGGTGTTGTCACTCTGGAAGGAGCAGGGTCACCGTGTTCTCATTTTCACCCAGACTCGCGGCATGCTGGACATTTTAGAAAGCTATATGGCTAGACTCGGCCATGCGTGCACGCGTCTCGATGGCACGACTGCTGTTGCAGAGCGACAGCAGCGGCTAGATGCTTTCAATGCACCTGATAGCGAGCTTTTTGCATTTCTATTGACAACTCGCGCCGGTGGGATCGGCGTGAACTTGGTTGGTGCCGATCGCGTTGTGGTGTTTGATCCTGACTGGAACCCGTCCACTGATGTGCAAGCTCGAGAGCGTGCTTGGCGCATCGGTCAGCTGAAACCTGTCACTGTTTACCGCCTCGTGACTGCTGGAACAATCGAGGAGAAAATCTACCACAGACAGATTTTCAAGCAGTATCTCACGAGCAAGGTGCTGCACGATGCCAAACGCAAGCGCTGCTTTAACAAGCACTCGCTGCGGGACCTGTTCGTACTAGCAGAGGAAAAGGAGGAGGAGGATGGCGTCGCAGAGACAAACGAACTGTTTGTCGCTGGAAACGTTGAGAGACCCGCAGAACTGGAAGACGGCGAGGAAGAGGAAGAGGAGAGTGGCGAGACCCCACAATCAGAAGACAATCGAGTCAACGCCGACACTGGAGATAACGACGCCGTGCTGAAGCAGTTGTTCGACGGTGGTGATGTGCGTGGCGTGTTTGACCACTCCGCTGTTGAGTCGGATGGGGTGCAGAACCAAGAAGCAGACCTGGTGGAAATGGAGGCAACGAAGATTGCTCAAGGGGCGCTGAGTGCACTCCGAGCCTCTGGCGCCCTCGTGCGACAGCAACGCGAAACCATCTACACGCCAACATGGACAGGTCGATCAGGTGTTGCCGGGGATCCTTCTCAGCGTCGTCAGCAGTCTGCAGATCGGGGTCGTGGACGTGGTCGAGGCAGCGGTCGCGGACGAGGAGGGCGGACTGGTGGGGTCTCATCACGGGATATGCTTGCAAGGATTCGACAGAGGCGCGATGGCGTAGCAGCTCAGGCGATGCAAGCTCAGCCCCGACCTCAAATTTCTGCACCAAGCGGTCCCTCTCAGTCTCCTGTCCCCGCAGCACTGAATGCAAGCGAGATGGCAAAGCGTTTGCATGCGTTCCTGGTTGCTAATCCGACGGGCACCACAACCGAGCGGCTTCTGGAAAGTTTTGGCAACGTCGTCGCACCCAAAGACAAACTGGTTTTTCGGCACGTACTGCGCGATATGGCAGTGTGTCGTGGTCGCCGCTGGACACTGAAGGACTCTTATTCAGTGTCCGCTGCTGCCTCTACAACTGTTGCCGTACCGCCCACGACGCCTCGCCGTCGAGGGATTTGGTAACGTTGTTGCGCCACGGAATGTCGAGAACCATTTTTTTTATTGAAAGTCTGTTGACTTTTATTTCTTCAAGGACCACACGCTCGTTGTCGCCCCGCTGCTAACCATGAAACCGAAGTTTTCGTGGGTAGGCATCATTTTAGCAGCATGACGGTTGGTTATCTCCCAGTACGTATTTATGGCATCCTACTAATCCATTGTCCTTGTGGGTTTGCTGCACTTTCACTTACTTACTTACTTGGGAATAAGTCTCTTAATCAGCTCTCCAGAACTCGGCCACTATGCAGAGCGGTCCTCCTCCCCCCACTATCAAGCGCATGGGCTCAGATCGGACTCGCACCGGTTTGCTCATGAGCAAACTGTCCTCTCGAAATCTGTACGATCTGCAGGTCAAGTCGGCCGACTACGAGGTCATGATGGCGCGCTTCCAGCTGCGAAAAGTGTCCAAGGACAACATCGACGGAGGCAAGTTGCGACTCGCAATCATTGACACTGCGTACGGCAACAAGTCCAGGGGCTCCAAGTGGCGTTTGCTGTCTCCTCGTCGCTTTGCGTATCTGTTGACACGAAAGAAAACGTGGCGCTACGTGTGGAAAACCGTGACGTCGCCTATACCTCCTGGTGGCTGCATGTGCCGGCTTCACGGGTTCCTCATGTTCGGCGTCAACCAGTTTGAGCTCTTCTATCTCCCCTTCGCGCTGAGCTTCTACCCGCACGGCTCAAGCGGGACCGTTACCACCGGATTGATTCTTCAGCTCTTGCATCTCGCTGATCTGCTCCTGACCTTCAACACGGCGTTCATGCGCCAGCGCGAGTTCATTACGTCCAGAAGTGCCATTGCTCGTGATCATGTGAACAAGTGGTTCGGACTCGAGGTGGTGTCTGCAGTACCCGTCGCCATCGTGTACTCCGTCACAGACGGATGCGAACGAATCACGATGATCCTCCTCCGCTGCGACGTAGCTCTAATTGCTCTTCGCCTGCTGCACCTCGTTGTTGTGGAGCAAAGCATGCTCCCGAAACGATTATTTCGCGACAACAAGCAGCTTGTCTCGTGGTTCCAGTACTCGCGCTACGCCCACTTGCTCGGTATCGCGAAACTGATCTGGCTGGTGCTTCTCGTAACCCACTACATGGGCTGCGTTTGGCACATGCTTTCTGGACTGCAGTTAGAGGCGAGCGTCGGTGAAAAGTACGTCGCGTCGTTTTACTACGCTGTGCAGCTGATCCAAGGACAAGGGAATGGTAGTGGCACGTGGGGGCAGAATTTGTTCTCGACCTTCGTGATTCTCACCGGCTCCGTCATCCTCGCCATCGTCTTCGGTAACGTCGCCATGCTCGTGTCCAGTTTCAACGCCAACACGACGACCTATCATCAAAAGATGGAGGGAGTTTTTGCTACGATGGATAAAATGGGGCTGCCACTCAAGCTACAAGAGCGAGTGCATCAATATTACACGCATGTGTGGACGGAGTACCAGTCGTTGGACGGAGATATCGTCAAGTTCCAGCGAGAACTAGCTCACACACTTCGTCTCGAGGTCGGGCTCTACAAGTACATGAACCTCGTGATGAAAATCCAATTCTGGGAGAGCTGCTCGCCAGACTTTGCCACCCAGATCATCTTGAACTTGGCCATTCGCGTTTACCTCCCTGACGACTACATCGTTCGGAAGGGAGACACAGGCGACGAGATGTTCATGATCAACCGCGGGATTTGCGAGCTGTCGGACCCTGCGGATTCCCAAGAGCCTAAGAACGTGGCGATCCTCGCCAGCTCTTCGAGTGGGGGGCCCGAAATGCTTTCCGGTGCCGATCAAATTATGGAGAACACGTCAGAGAGCTCAGAAGAGGGGGAGAAGACACTTGATGCCGAACTAGAACCGGTCTCCAGCCAGTCTTCGCACTCGAAGGTCGGCGCGAAGTCATTTTTCCGGCGTGGTTCCAAGGATATTGAAAAGAAAACGCAACCTCACAAAAGCAAGTATGAAATAAATCCCGACGAAAAGCAGCCAACCAAGAAAGTAAAACCGCAGATTCTGCTGTATCCGGGCCAAGCCTTTGGCGAAATGAGTTTGCTGATGAACTACAAGCGCACGGCCAATATTCGAGCGGCGACGTACGTTGAGATTTGCGTGCTCACCCGCGCCACTTTTCAACGCATCATTTGCCGCTACCCCGAGGATCGCAGACATGTTTTGACCATGATGATTAAGAGCTGCATCGAGAAGAAAGAAATTCCATTCCCGTGGGATGAAGTGGTCGACGCTGTAGCTGAACGACGGCGCAAATATGGCACGATGAGCTCTTCCAGACGAAACGTTCAAGCTACGGTCACGTCCACGGAAGCAGCCCAGGCTTTGGTCGATAGGATCGACGCTAACCAGCCAGACGAGTCGATCAAGTACGGTTTCCAGACCTTCCACCCAGATTTGATGAGGCAAGGATCCGCTGAAAGTGCTGTTGGTACTGCCAGCATTGATATCAGTAGTCCGAAACTTCGTCAAAAGAGACTCGTTGTCAACCAAAACGAAGATGGCAACTCGGGTCTTACTGAAGGCACTAACAAAACTGACCCCGTTGGGGCAGACTCCCGCATCGAAGGCTTGGAGAAAACGCTCGCAACTATGATGACCGTGATGAATTCGATGGCCGCCAGCATAGAGCGATTGGAAAGGCAGGCGCAAAACCGAGACAAGGTGTACACGTACTGCCAGGCCTGTCAAACTCGGTTGCGAGATACCTGCGCAAAGCACGTTCACGATGAAGGCGAGGCCCGAGGCGCAGACTACACCGAGTCCTCGTTATCTCCAAGGATGAAAATTAGGCGATGCAAGGACTCCGCCAGCCTCAATTCTGAGATCCCAAAACTTGATGGCAATTCCCTGGAAAAGGAGCCCACTGCGAAGCACTCCTCCCCGCCTAATGGACCATCCAAATCAGCACAAAGCGTTGCTCCGGCCATCAGGTTGGGGTCTTTCTGCCCACCCGAATCGTTTGACGTACCTCCAGTGACTCAATCAACCGATGTACTGAGACAGGGATCCGGTCTCGAGTTACTAAAAGATGAGTGCGATCCATTCGCACTCGGCGTGCAGGTACCAGCAGCACATGGCTGGCTGGCGAGAACCAAAACGTCTAAGAAAGAGCCAACGTTTGCTGACCAACTATGGCGAAGGCAGAGCGCGAGTATAGGAGAAAGGAAAAAGCTGCTCACTCGAGCGAGTTTTCCTGCGAATTTTGAGGGAGCGTTAGCCCATGCTGGCCTTCTTGAAGGGAAGACAAGTCCACCCGCATACCTGAGATCGGGTACTGATCGACCTAAAACCAACCGTCGGGGTAATAGTCGCGTAGGCATTGACACGTTTGGTGTGTCCACTGATAGACAGGATCTGCAAAATGCTGAAATCTTAGCGCCTTCACATGAACAGAAGATGAAGTCAGAGCTAGAAGTACACAGCGACAAAACCATAAATGCCGGTGAGCCCAGCACTGAAGTCAAAAACACAAGTCAAGACACATGACCGAGCGCTTGAAGGTGCGGTCACAGCAACACGATGGTTTACAACCTGACAGCGATCTTAGACTTGCAAAGATCAAAAGCACCTGAGCTTTTTCACGCCATCATCGATAACATTAACAATTCAGCATTAGCAAGGTTTGCGCCAGCTCACACACGATATTCACTGCATGGATCATTTTTTCTTGACGATTCAGTGCTGATCGTGCTAAACTGTACAGTACGGGGCATGATTTTGAATTGGCAGAAGTCAGTTACACAGGCTCAGACGATTGTGGGTCGAAGGTTGCTGGCGTGATGATTCATCTCTGATGAATGCGTCAATACAATATCCACACGAATACCGCGCCACATCGGTGCTCGATGCTGGGCTCTTGCGTAGCAAAACTGCTCATGATGCCCCCTTAGAGCATGGGGGTGTCGTCTTGTCCGCGAAGCTGAAAACAAAAGTGAACCAATGTTCCTTTCCAATTTGAGGGAAGATCGGACCGTGTCTGTAAGTGGGGAGAATGAATAGTAAGCTCGGAATCGATGGCGGACTTGCCGTATTCGCAGTTTTTCTTCTTGTTGATGCACCGACACCACAGATGGAGAGCCCTGTTTAGTGTTATTTTCTTGAATATTTTTTTTTAAAAAAATATACAAATGGTGAAGAGCAACCAGTGCCTACGTACACACTGCAAATGATATCCTCCTCTAGCTATATGAACCACCGGCTAGTTGAACAACACCGAAACAAACCAGCACAATTGAAGCTCTTAAATATCCCAATCCGCACCAAACTGGTACGCGGTACCCCAACTCTACCTCGTCTTAATGACACGTTATCTCATCGCCCCTCGGGTTAGTGACGCGTTGCTTCATCTGACGTCTACCAGACCAGCAATGGCTCGCGCCACGGACGTCCCGCGACGCAGCCACTCCCGCTCCCGAGGGCGCCGTCGCTCGCCCCCTGTCCACCGCAGACGCAGCCGCAGTCGCAGCAGTTCCCAGTCACGCCGCCGCCGCAGTCGTAGCGCCAGTAGGAGCTCCACTATCTCGCATCGTTCCCAGCACTCCCGTGGCAGCCCAGATCGGCTCTTTGTGCCTCGTTCTCGCGGCTCCGAGCGCGATTCGAGCCGCCCTCGCGTGTCGCTCTTAGGCCTCGATAAACTGGCCGCCGAGAAGCGCGAGGAGCGTGGAATTCGCAGCTCTGGAGGCCTCGGGACGGCCACAAAGCGACCAGAACGGGACGCGTCGAAGACCTCGTCCGGGCCGCGCTCTGGGAGCGCTACGGGGCTCAACTCCAGTGAATGGGACGAGCCAGAACGTCTCCAAAGTGTGGACGAGCCTCGCGGGCGCTCGGAGCAGTCGGAGACGCCCAGAACAAGTGACGGGAGCAGATACAGCAGGTCCAGCAGCTCGAGGAGCGCAGAGCGCGCTAGACGCAGCAGGAGCAGCAGTACCGGCACGCGGAGCGGCCAGAAGGATCCTTCTCCATCTGCCGGAGGCAGCTACAGACGCAGAGAGAGGCTGGGGGCCCCCAAGAAGCAGTACGACGACGAAGTGGAGGAGGACTTCGACCGGGAGTTCTACTTGAACGACGACGCTGGGGGCGTGGAGGCTCACGAGGGATACGTGTTCCTCGGCAGCGAGGAGAAGTTCAAAGCGCTGGAGAAGCAGCTGGAGCAGACGCGGGCGAGGGGAGACAATAAGCTCAAGGGCATGTCGGCCAGAGCGTCGGCGCTGTCGGCGGACCAGGAGGCGTGGGAGAAGAACAGGCTGCTCACCAGCGGCGTCGTCGCCTCGGGGCGAGTGGCTACCGACTTTGACGACGAGTTGGACTCGAGGGTGCAGATCATGGTGCACAGCACGAAGCCCCCGTTCTTGGATGGACGGGTGGCGTTCACGACGCAGGTGGAGATGGTGGCGACGGTGAAAGACCCGACGTCCGACATGGCCGTGTGCGCCAGGAAGGGCAGCGAGCTGCTGCGCGAGGTGCGCGAGCAGCGCGAACGCAACAAGATGAGGAAGCGGTTCTGGGAAGTTGGCGGCTCCCGGATGGGGGACGCCATTGGCGTCAAGAAAGACGCGGGGTCGGATGAGGAGGAGGAGCAGAAGCAGGAGGAGGAGAACCCCGAGAACTACAAGCAGGATTCGCAGTTCTCGACCCATTTGAAGAAGCAGAAGGCGGTCAGTGTGTTTGCCAAGACGCGGACACTTCGGCAGCAGCGCGAGTTTCTCCCCATTTTCCAGTGTCGTGGAGAACTGCTGCAGGTTATTCGAGAGAACCAGATCGTCGTCATTGTCGGTGAAACGGGGTCGGGCAAGACCACGCAGCTCACGCAGTACTTGCGCGAGGAAGGATACGCTCAATTTGGAATGATCGGCTGTACGCAACCGCGTCGTGTGGCAGCCATGTCGGTGGCCCAACGTGTAAGCGAAGAGATGGATGTACCGCTCGGCGACGAAGTGGGTTACGCTATCCGATTTGAAGACCTTACGTCGGACAAGACGATCATCAAGTACATGACGGAAGGTGTGCTGCTGCGCGAGTCGCTGCGTGAGTCGGATCTCGACTCCTACTCGTGCGTGATTATGGACGAGGCCCACGAACGTGCCCTCAACACAGACGTGCTCTTCGGTATCCTGCGCAAGGTGGTTCAGCGCCGCAGCGACTTTAAGCTCATTGTAACATCAGCTACGTTAGATGCAGACAAGTTCGCCGATTTCTTCGGTGGTGTGCCTATGTTTACCATCCCCGGCCGAACGTTCCACGTGGATACGCGTTACGCCAAGTCACCCAGCGAAGATTACGTCGACGCTGCAGTGAAGCAAGTGATGCAGATTCATTTGTCTCACCCACCAGGGGATGTCTTGGTCTTCATGACGGGCCAAGAGGATATTGAAGCTACGTGTTACGTGCTAGCGGATCGGATGGGGAAGCTGGACGGTGCACCGCCACTTATGGTCCTGCCAATGTATTCGCAGCTTCCAGCAGATTTGCAGGCTAAGATTTTTGACGCCTCTGACATTCGGAAGTGCATCGTGTCGACGAATATTGCCGAGACGTCGCTTACTGTGGACGGTATCAAATACGTTATTGACGCTGGGTTTTGCAAGGTCAAAGTGTACAACCCGAAGATTGGCATGGACGCGTTGCAGGTCAGTCCCATCAGTCAGCAGAACGCGAATCAGCGTGCAGGTCGTGCTGGTCGCACAGGCCCCGGCGTCGCCTATCGTTTGTACACGCAGCGGCAGTTTGTCAACGAGCTACTCGAAGCGCAGATTCCGGAAATCCAGCGAACGAATCTGGGTTACGTGGTGTTGCTACTCAAGTCGCTTGGGGTTTCCAACTTGCTGGAATTCGATTTCATGGACCCACCTCCGCAAGATAACATCACCAACTCCATGTACCAACTTTGGGTGCTGGGAGCTTTGGACAACACAGGAGAACTCACTGAAATCGGCAAGAAAATGGTGGTGTTCCCGCTGGACCCGCCTCTGGCGAAGATGCTGTTGTTTAGCGAGCAGTTGGGCTGCACAGCCGAGGTGCTGGTCGTTGTGAGCATGTTGTCCGTTCCAAGTGTCTTCTTCCGTCCGAAGGATCGCGAGGAAGAAAGCGACGCCGCCCGCGAGAAGTTCTTCGTGCCGGAAAGTGACCACCTCACACTGCTGAATGTCTATCAGCAATGGGAAGCGAACCGCCACTCAGCCCAATGGTGCTCTGACCACTTCATTCATGCGAAGGGCTTACGCAAGGCCCGGGAGGTGCGTGAGCAGTTGGCAGACATCATGAAGCAGCAGCGTGTGCGACTTCGCTCATGCGAAGGGCGCTGGGACGTCGTTCGTAAGGCGATTTGCTCCGCCTACTTCTACAACTCGGCTCAGATCAAGGGGATTGGCGAATATGTCAACATGCTGACGGGTATGCCGTGCAACCTGCACCCCAGTGCTGCGCTCTTTGGACTCGGCTACACGCCAGACTTCGTGGTCTACCACGAACTCATCTACACAAGTAAAGAGTACATGCAGTGCGCAACCGCCGTGGAAGGCGAGTGGCTCGCGGAGCTCGGCCCGATGTTTTTTAGTGTAAAGGAGTCGTTCCAGTCGCGGCTACTCAAGCGCATGAAGGAAAAGGAGGAAGCGGTCGAGATGGAGCAGGAGATGGAAGCTTCTCTACACGCCAAGCAGGAAGAGGCCAAGGATGACGTCGAAAAGCGACTCGCAGGCAGTCGTCAACACAAGAAGCAGCGCATGACGGTGGCAGGGCCCGGGCGATCGGATCCTCCTGCGAGTTCTTCCAAAACTGCACGACGGCCACCCCGTCCTCGTCGCTTTGGGTTTTAGAGCTGCTGAATTGGGTAGAGTAGCTGTAGCGACTTTAAAATGACGACGTGGCGAAATTCCAAGTGTACAACAAGCCTAGTTTACAGCGTTGTCGTATCAAGATCCGACCGTATGAGCAGTAAATGTAGCCTACGTCTACGGCTTGATCAAAAATGGCTTGAGTTTTGGAATGAGGTGAACGAATTTGAAGGGTGAAGTCGAAAACTCTTTGAACGAACGTTTAGGTAACGTGTCAATTGTAATTCAAGTTGAGGGGTTAACCTTTTATCCTCATCACGTGTCAGAATGCTGGTCGCAAGTCCTTCAACTTTGCTGTCCAGATCGCTGCTCTTTATCGCCTTCTTGAAGATATAGCGTACCATTGATTTTGTGCGAGCCAATTCGAACTCCTGGGCGACGTTCATCCGGTTCCTACTCCCCACTCGGCGTTTTAAAAGACTTCATCAATACAATGTGGGTTCTTGATGAGTGTCACTAACATCCCTCGTGGTTATTTCTCGTAGGTTTGACATGATGTTGCGGTCGGTTGGCCGATTTGGAGGCTGTAGAACCCCTACATTATTAAATATGGTCGTGTACCTTGCAACATGAAACAAGCGTTGGGCAAAAGAATGGCGAACTCGTGCGAAGGTGACGCTTTTCCGGATAGCTTGGGGGTTTACGATCCGCCGACGTCAACAAAGGGCTGCGTCCAGGAAATCATTAGCAAATGAGCAACGCCAAGATAGACACAGAAAGAAGCGTGGTGGTAGCGTTCGAGGACAGAGAGACACAGAAGACACATTGGGGCCGAGAAGGCAGTTGAGGAGGACGCACTGCCAGCGGAGGAGTGTGGGGAAAGGTCGGACCCTACTAGCATGGCAAGCATCTGCAGGACGAGCTGTACATGTACAACTTTATAGCATGTACAGTACGTATTCCGACTGCACAAAAGCCTCCGACACGTGCATCCTGTCCACTGGAACGTTGTCGTACACGGGTATCGAAGGAGTTCCAGATTAATAGGCCGCCAACTTCTCGAAACTCCAGTTTTCCTGTAAGTATTTGACGTCGAAAGCACCTGAACGACACTCGTAGCTGACAGGTATGCGGACGTGCCTGGGGTTTTTGACACGCTTGAAGCTGCGCTTCTGGAACAATCGATCGCTGTGATAGGTGCGACCGCCAGGTCGCGCGAAGGTAGCATATGTTCCCGTAATTACCACCTAGCCGGAATACGCTCCGCATACGTTCTCCCAGTCAAATCGGCATGTCGTCGGAAGGTCGCTTCAACAAGGACCGCTCGATCCCGCCTTCAGTGGCGACGATCAATTCGCATTTCGCCCGCAATTCCAGAGATCGACATTATGGTGCGTGCTCGCCTACGCAATCTTCCCTATCCCCTCCAATGTAGTGGAGCCCTTCGACTGACGCGCTCCTCAATGTGTCAATGTGTCAATGCGCACCCCCTTCCTGTACACGGCAGAGCTCTCTCCGCAAGCTGATCCCCTTCGGCAACCGCGTGCTGGTGCAGCGCTTCGAGGCCGTGGCCAAGACGGCCGGCGGCATCTACCTGCCGGACGCCGAGAACAAGCAGCAGAACGAGGGCGAGGTCGTGGCCGTGGGCCCCGGCGCCCGCGCCCCCGACGGCGCGCTCATCCCGGCCCAGAGCGCCGTGGGCGACAAGGTGCTGCTGCCCGAGTACGGCGGCTCCAGCGTCAAGCTGGGCGACAAGGAGCTCTTCCTGTTCCGCGACGAGGACATCCTGGGCAAGCTCGAGTAGGGTTCAGGTGGGAGGACGAGCCCCAGACCGTCGCCTCAAGTTAGACACCACGTGGAGGTTATTTGAGGGTGTTTTACTCCCCGAACAAGACAGGCCAAAACCCGCGTCGGCGTTATTTGAGGACGCATGCGGAGGCAAATAAAGTATGTTAGCCCGGTTTTTGACGTGAGGTGCCCAGAGTTGCGTTGGGTGGAGGTGGAGACTGGGCGGGGACAGCGCAAGCTTGGGCGCAATGAAGAGCAAGCCAGCTCTTGGTGCCTTCTTGCAGTTGGGAACAGTTAGGCGTAGAGTGCCGCCAGGCGGTGAACCTGACGATCCCCACGCTTCTTTGAGTTGATAGAGGTCTCAAGCCACATATTCTTTTCTCCAGAAGACGATATTTTGCCCGGGAGGTTGCAGAATGAGGAGACACCGTGCTGACGGGAGCTGAACAAACTCATGTGTTGGGGTTCGAAGGAGCCCATGCGCGTTATCAAATCCCGTTGAGCGTCGCTGAAATCGTTCGGACGCGGTGGCAGCATTCTCTTGTGGAGTACGTTAAACACCACCGCTGCATCGAGCGAGCATCGAATTTCCACGGAAAGTCCCTACTGATCGCTTCGATGATGCACATGGGAAAGGAGAAAACGTCCGACGCGAACGTCGGTCCGGAACCCGCCAGACACTCGGGTGCTTTCCAGCGAAAGGCACCCAGAGCTCCTGCGGCATCGGTAGAACTCGCAATGCACTCAACCCAAAGTCCGCGAGCTTCGCTGTCGCATCGCAAACGAGAATATTGTTCCCCTTCAGGTCACCGTGAACGATTCCCCGTTCGTGAAGGTACTGCAGCCCTTTAACTGCCTCCCAGATTGCTCTCCACGCAGGAAACTGGCTGCGGCCTTGGGTGTATTTGACCAGCGTGCCGCCGTCAGCGCGCTCGCACACGAAGCACGGCTGTCCTTCATGGCACGCGCCGTAGAGTTTGATGAGGTTGTCATGATTGAAAGACGCCCACAGATTCACCTCGTGGAAAAACTGTTCGCTGTTCTCTCTGTCGGATTGATTCGTCAAAACTTGCTTCACTACCACGTCCGTGCTGAACCATTTACCGAGATACACGGCGCCGAACGATACGACAGCTAGGTGCCGTCCAAGTTCTACCTGGCGGTGCACTTGCGACATCTCCAGTACGATTCGTCGCAGCAGAGCAATTGCCTCCGCCATGCTATTCGCATCTTCCACTCCGTGTAAGAACTCTCCAGGGTTTTCCACACACATTTGCAAAGCCTCTTGTTGCCCTTGCCATGTTTCCTCCCAGGGGGGCTGCCAACGATGGACACGTGCGTTGTTCTGGAGATGGCAGGTGCTAAGAATGAGACGATCAATGTCGTGGTGCAGACCGTAATTGTGGTTAGCAATAGTGTTCGCGGCACAAAGCGTGGCCACGACGCTGAAGTCGCCTTGTGCTCGCGTCTCCAGGCGAAGGAAAAGCGCCACAAGACCGAGCCGTAATCCTCCACCAATTCCAGCGGAACTGGATCCGCGACAGCAGCAAGTTGTTGGTATACATCGGCCAATCGATTGTACACAGTGCGATTCATGTCGATTAGTTCTTCCACCTCATCGCACAGTTTGTCGGCGCCTTGAAGAACTTCCTTGATAGTCAGATCTGTACCCGGAATCCTATACTCGTCAGCATGAGCCACTGCCTGCGAATCGGGCCCAGAATCGTCGTCATCGCTCCAAATGGCATGGTCAGCCTGGCTGTGAATCGACTGGAGTCTGTGCGTAACCTCAATCATGCTCGTTCTCTCAGCTGGTTCGTGAGCACACATCCCTACCAGCAAATTCCACTGCTCCTCGCTAAAACAGTATGGCCTACGCTCCGGGAGTCGCTGCTGTCGCTTAAACGCGTCAAGCTCTGCGTCGTCCCTGCCGAGAGAATCCACGATTAACTCAAACATCACTAGTCCGAAGGCCAATAGGTCCGCTTCAACTGACACTCCACTTGCGCTGTCATTGATTCGAGTCAAAATGAGGCCACTTAGCACCCCTTTGAACTCGAAAAGCGAATGGAGGTTGTCAAATGTCAACTTATCATGAGCAAGCCCGCGTTCGTGTACGTACTTCAGACCAAGCGCGCAGCCGTACATGCAGAACCAGGGATCCACTCCCGGGTAGCGAGTCACCTGCGCTCATGTATCCCTTGCGGTCTCCCAACATGGCACGCTCCGTAGAACTTCCGGACGTGAGGGTGGTGCAGTCGAGCCCAAGTGTCCACGTACCTCAAAGAAGCCCCCCCACACACAACGAGGGACGCGTCCAAGCGAGACCAGCCTCGTTTATCCGTCACAAACCAGTCCGGGATCTTCCCCACTACGACGTCCGAGCTGGAAACTACTTCGTCATACACTCGAGCGACGAGCTCCAGCTCCAGGGGCGTCAGAGCACCAGCAAACTTCTCCATGTCGTGCTTCATGAGCGTCAGCACCTCCAGCCGCTGCTCTTGGGCCCCCATCTCAGCTTCAACCTGCTCTTCACTGTCCAGCAGAACTCGGTACAGCTCCATCCTCCACGCGCTTTCCACGGCAGCGTCGAGAACTCCGAGCATCCCCAACGACGTCTCGACCCCCCGCTCGAGCACTTGCACCGCTTCCCCCGTGCTCGCCAACTTGACCAGCAGTCGCGTTTCCTGCTCATAGTCCGTCAGTCGGTCACGGAGATCCCGCGCTCATTCGGCGACAACTTGGTCGTCCTCGACGCTTCTCAGTTGTCACGAGGAAGTCGCCGATCCGGTGGGAACGTTGGGCGCCCAGATCGCCGTGACTCGAGTGCCAGCGACTGGAAGGGGCCACGGGGCCGATCAGATTGCCACTCGCGGTCGACCATTCTTCGCAAGATTCTTGGCGGGGGTTGACGATGTATCTGGCATCCCTGTAAGTATTTTAGATTCCAAATACCAAAATAGCGCAAATGTCCACGGTGAAAACGTTGCCTGCGTGGTAATACCTGTTCAACAGTAATGGCAGCGTCTTAAGCGCCACATTGAAGTAAGATATCACAACACCGGCAAACATACAGCACTAACGACCATAGATACGAGTTTCATAGTGCAGGATGAATGATCAACCAGAAGGTGCCGCCAACAAATTCAGTCGTACCCATGAGATTGTTTGCGGTCTGGTTGGGAGCGATAGCCAAGACGACAAGCTCAGCGTCGAGGCAATTGATTCCAGGATAAGCAGCACTGTGGGAACTCCCAGCGTTCCCAATGTTGGGATGAAAGACAGAGACCGTGAGCCCATCTGTGAGTTCTTTTTTTCTTTCTTTCTGGGGTCACTAACGAGTGGTTCATTCATTTGGTTGGGGCAGTGTCTGGGACCTTGAACGGTGGGAATTCAGCAAAACTTTGTATCCTCTGAGCGTTCTGGCCAGTGCAGCAGCACTTCGAGTGGTTCCTGAGCTTGGCCACTTTATGGTTTACTCTGGTGTTTTTAGCAACGGCGATTTCTGGTGAGTGTAAGTACTACATGTAGCTGCAACTTTTTGCAATATGTTTCCCGAAAGTTGGCGAACGCTTAGCTTATGCATGTGTACCATTTGATGGAGGCTGGGTTTTCGGCTGGTTTGTACTATGGCTACGCCGCTTTACTTGCTCTGAACAGTCTATCGCACAGCTTCTTTATCCTGCGTCCAGTTAGACACACTGCTTTAACGGAAGTTCTGGTTGATACTGTGTACGTTTACCCTGTATTACTCGTTCACTGAGTGCAGATCACTGAAAAATGACCCCATAGGTTTGACATGCTTTCCGCCGTTGGGTACCCGATTCTGCTACTGGATTACTCCTACACTCGCTTTTCGATGGATCGAGCTCAAGCACGGATTTACCAGCAGCTTTTCCCTCCTGGCAGCATGCAGCTACAAATCCGCCTGCAAGCTAATCCGACTGAGACGACACTTTTCCGCTTCTGCTTCGATTCGCTGCGAACCCTCTCGTGGACTGGTCTTGTGGTACGCGTCATTATGAATGCATCCTTCTGCTACCGGCTCGTGCGCTTGACAGTGATAATTCAGCAACGGAAAAGAAATGTGTGCGGTACATTGACCAAGCTAGAGCTTCAGCGCCCAGTTCCTCGGTGGATTTGCTGTGGCTGTGTTGATATTTTGTGTGAAAAGTATTGCAGTATCTCTGAAGGCCTGCGAAAAGTATCCGCAATGTGTTGTCTTCGCGTATCGCTGGGATACGGCAGATGTCTGTCCGTGTCTTGCTCTCGTTGACGTCGACCGCGCCCCCAAAACCTACAAAGAGGGCTATACCCACCGGATATGACATCCACAGTAGAAAATCTAGCCGCTTCGGGTGATCTCAAGGTGCTGCAGCTGCTGAACCGCAACCTCGAGGTCTGGCTGGAAGAGCTACAGCGATGCTCCAACCTGCAATATCTGTCACTTCGGAGCGAATCTTTTGCAAATATGCTTTGAATCGCAACATTTGGGCTAATGGGTGACCGCGTTGTTTGCAGATCGCTGTACTACACTGGAGTCAAAGTTGGGCAAATTCGTTCCGACCGTTGGAAATTCTGTAAGTATTTCCTTGTCTTTCCCGTAACCAACCTGTTAGATACAGCTAACATTTTCTCTTCTCAGAGCTTTACAGGGCCGGAAAGGGGAGACGAACATTGTGAGCATGCCGTTCGACTTGTTCAAGGATATGAACTCGCTCGCGTCCATTCGACTAGGAGTTCACCAGCATTTAGCTGAGCTCCCAAGCTTTGAAGGTCTTCAGAACCTTGAGAGCATGTCGCTAGCAGTGCTGAGCTCGGTGACTTTACTACCGTCGCTGCAACCCCTCGGCGACCTCGGCCGCTTGGAGCTGGTTGCCATGACGTCTCTACGAGCGCTTCCGGATGTGACTTCGAACACTCAGTTGGTTCATATGGTGGTGACAAGGGCGCCAGTCTGTTGCAACGGGTTTCTGGGAGTTTGCAGCGCCTCAAGCCTCATGTGCAGTAGCATGTCCGACGGGCGGTGCATCCAGGAGGTGGATGGCCCAAGTGCAGAGAGGTTTGCGATTCTCTCCTCGCTTCCCGCTGTGTGCGCAAAAGACCAGGCGACAACCCCCGTTCACGGCGGCGCCCAGCCAAGCGCAAGCAGAAGCTTGCAACGGCGTCATGTGCCAATTTGAACACAACGGCACGACCAGCTCCGAGATCTGCTACAACGATTACTTGCAAGTGATCGCGTTCTCTATCTCGCCAGCACTACAGGATGCGAGAAAGCAGGAGATTCTGCAAGGCGTGGGCACACCGTGCAACGCTGTCGAAGAGGCTTGGCTCGGGTGTGGATAAGCCGGTGCTTCACACTCGTATTGCCGTATTACATGTCGAAATCCGAGCCACACACGACTAATTCTCAACGTTTTGAGTCTTCGTTTTGCCTTGAAGTGCTGAGCTAACTTCATCCGACAATGTTTCATGGCCTAAAATACCACCTTTTGACGCTGTGCTAATTCTTGTCTTGCCACGAGAGCGGAGTTAATAGTGATAGTGGATTGACATTGGGCTTTTGGTACGGCAGAGCCTGGCAGCGATGTTTGTGCAGAAGCTGAGGACAAAGAAGCAGCCACCGGGTACAGTCATCCGCATCATACCCCAGCAGCAACCGAGTAAACCGCGAGGGCCGAACAACCTTGAGGATGCGAAGCCAGACAGCTTCTTCGAAGCCTTTGGGCCCATTGGCGTGCTTTTGTTTGTCGCTGCAGGTGTCTCGGTGTGCTGGACACTGTGGCTTATCGTGCTAACTGTGCGACCGAACGAGACGGCAAACTACCTGATGGACACGGGCGACTTCGATAACGGTCGCTTCTGGCTCATTATCGACCCCGAACCTGAACTCACGACATCCAACGCGGTCGTTCTGGCTGCTCTGGCTGTCAGCTACGTCCACGTGCTGTTGAAAATGACGGTGATGAGAAACTCGGGCTTTCGGGTCGCTCCTGTCGGGCCAAGAAAGGAAGAAGTAGCGCCAACATTCGCCACCAGATTACCACACATTGGACCGTTTCTAGATCAAGCTGCAGCGTTCTGGATCGAGCTTACCGGGTACTACGGACACTATCGGAAATTCTGGGTAAGTTTTGATGTTAAATTGACGAACTGATGGAGTCCGCACTAACCTCTGCACTTAGAATATGTTCTTTAAAGTGGGCGGCCTCATCGTTGAAGCCGTTCAGCTGCAGCATTTACTGGAGGCGGGTTTTTCCACCAGTTTGGCATACGGATACGCTGCGCTGGTTGCGTGTAGCTGCCTCTCGCAGGCCTTCTTCATCCTTTATCCAGTCGCCCAGACTGCTTTTACGGAAGTCCTTATCGACACAGTGTACGCAATTATATTTTTCTTTTCCTTCTGGAAGCAGGATATCTTTGTTGGGTATGCTAACAGTATTTTTTATCTGTGGCTACAGATTCGACATGTTCTTCGCCGTCGTGTTTCCGATCATCTTGGTGGTACACTCGTACGCAACTTTCGATCTCGATCGTGCGCTTGCGCGACTCTACCTGGAAGTTTACGCCCCTGGTAGTTTTCAACGGCAAGCTCGGATGCAATCCGATCCAGTGGAGACCACCCTCTTCCGCTTCGCCTTTGACTCGCTTCGAACGCTGACATGGTCAAGCTTGGTGATACGACTCGCGATGAACACCTCGTTCAGCTATCGTCTGTCACGTCTGGTCGAAGTAGTTCATCAACGACGTAAAAACCTGAGAACTACCAGTAGCAGGTTGACAAAGCTGCGAACTCAGCGACGAGTGCCCCACTGGATGGGGGCACTTTTCGTGGGAGCAAGCACTTTTATGCTGGTGTACACGAATACGTGCATATCCGAGTCGCAGAAGGCGTGCGAGGCATACCCTGAATGCGTGGCGTTTGCCTATCGCTGGGACCGTCAAGAAATGTGCCCCTGTCTTGCTCTCGTGGACGTGGATAGAGCTCCAAAGACCTATGCAGAGTGGACAAACCCAGTCGACGTGACTGATACAGTGAGGGCACTTGCCATGTCTGGCGACTTACAAGTGCTGCAACTCACCAACCGACAAATGGCTCAGTGGCCGAAAGAACTCCAGCGATGTACCAATCTGCAATACCTGTACGTGCGTAGCAGCTGTAAAGTGCAGTGTAGATATTAACACAAACCTTTTTCTTGATTTTTGACACACAGATCGCTCTATTACACGGGGGTGGAAGTTGTTCCAGACTGGTTCAGCGCTTTCCACAAGCTGGAATTTCTGTAAGCAAGCTACACAGAAGTTATTTTATCTCATGGCGACACCGTTTAATCGGGTATTTTATTTATTTTCGTTCTTCATAGGGATCTACAGGGCAAGTTCGGCGAAACAAATATCGTAAAGATGCCTTCAGACTCGTTCTCGGACATGAAGTCGTTGACGTTCATGCACTTGGGGTATCATCAGCTTCTTCCACAACTTCCGAGTTTCCACGGTCTCCACAACATGAAAAGCATGTCGATTGCGCTGCTCTATTCCCTGACGGCACTACCAGATCTGGAACCTCTCGTGAAGCTTCAAGGGCTTGAGCTCGTTGCGTTGAACTCCCTTCGGACGCTTCCTGGGGTTGCCTCGAATCATCATCTCACACATTTGGTAGTGTGGCAGGCACAATTCTGCTGCAATGGGTTTCTCGGAGATTGCGACGTTTCTCATCCGATTTGCGCCAGGATGCCAGCGACCGACTGCATCCCGTTGGCTGATCAAGCAAGTTCTGAAAGTCAAACCATCTTCGCTTCACAGCCAGCGATATGTGACAAGAACGCGCCGGTCATACCCCCTGCAATTCCCCCACTTAAGTCTCAGATCGACGAGTGTGGAGGCGTGCTCTATCGACAGTGTCGCGATACGCTTTTCGACTCTCGGCCCGTTGGTATTTGCGTGAGTAGCTACTTTCAAGTGATCGCGTGCACCTCGCAGAGCGTGGTCGCGGTTTACGCCAGACGGCAGGAGATTCAGCATGGGTTGGGACTTCCGTGCGACCCGAAGGAAGAAGCCTGGCTAGGTTGTGTCTAAAAATGCTGATAATCTACTACAAGCAGGTGCAAGCTTCGAGACTTGAAATGTACTACATGATCTACATCATGAATGCATGCAGCTAATTCTTGGGTTGTGCCGTTATGATTCTCATATTCATTGACGTCTTCTTGGACGCATTCGATCCTATTGGGATAGTACTGTTTGTTGCTGCAGGCGTCTCCGTTTTGATGGACGGTGTGGCTTATCATCTTCAAAGTTCGAGACCTTGTTGTAGAAACTATTTAGTGGTATCATATTCACTGGAGGCAGGGCTCTCAACCAGAATGTACCATGGTTATTCAGCGCTCGTTGTATTGAGCTGTCTGGCACAAGCGTTCTTTATCCTGTACCCAGTCTCGCATTTGGCGATTCCACCTCGATGCTTACTTTACAAGCACCTTTCACTATCAAACTTGGTTGCAAGCTGGCCCAATTCTCACAAAGACGTTTTCCGGTTCTGCTTTGACTGCCTCCGGTTGTTCACGTGATCAAAAAAATTGTTGTTCGCTTGGCGATGAATATCTCGTTCAGCTATCGACTTTCGCGTTTAGTCGAAGTGAATAGTCAATGACGCAGGAAATTGTGAACAACAATGAGCAAGTTGGTCAAGTTGAAGATGCAGCATGTTATCCCTCGTCGGGTGGGAGCTCTGGCAATTGCAGCTACTGCCCTTACGATAGCGCTCACTGTTAGAGGTCACGCGGAATCACTGGAGACGTGCAACGCGTACCCAGTGTGTAGCATTCTGCATGCCGACGGCATCGTCCGATACGTGTCCATGCCTTGCCTTCTCGACGTGGATCGAAACCCTACAAACTCGCTAATGTGAACGTGCAGCCTTCATATGTATAACCAATATCGTCACTGCAGTCAAACTTGCGTCTCGTCATGATCTGGGTGGTGTGCTTGAAGCCATTTGGTGACAAAGCGGTCACGCTCCGCGCCATTACCACTCGAAAATGGTCTTTGAAGCCTCGCACAAAACCAAATCGTGAACACGTGCGGGTAGTGCACGTGCAGGAAGAGCAGAATCTCCAGCCTATTCTCCGTGTGAATTTCTTTGCCTACCATTGCAGGAAAGTGCTGAGGATAGTGCGTCCTTAGCCAACAAGCAGTCTGCAGATGGCCGTTGCTGATTGCCTTCTCGATTGCTTTGAAAGTGCATCCCTCCGAGCGGT
>JAGDFM010000377.1:0-40350 GCA_019155715.1 Phytophthora pseudosyringae
CAAATAATCTTTGTACCTAACAGTTACCGAACTCGACGCCGTGAAACGATGTAGTTATATCCCAGAGTCCATTTGTGTACCGCGCCAATTATCATGGGGTATGGGCGTATGAACCCTTAAATGATGGTTAGGGTCCAGCGATACTACTTGTAGTTTTTATCATTAAAATATGACGCTGTAATCGACTTATACGCCGTGAAAAGTTCGCGGTCACGGTTATCTTTGGTTCGCAAAAAAACACTCACTTCGAAAATGAACCGTGCGTTTTGCTCCTTTTTTTTTTACCATAATCCCTTTGATTCTCAGGCTTTTAGAGATATCAAAGACGTCGACCCAATAGCAGTGCATTCTGTATCGAATGCTGCAATCCGCAGTCCAATCGGATGTCTGAAACGAAAGTAATAGCCTCGCCAAATATTTCGTTGCTTTTAAATTCCAACCGGAGGTAGTACACTATAATATAATGAAATAAACTATTAGAATTGTTTTTCGTCATATTATGTAATATTAGAATTTTAGCTCACTCTGAAAGGATGTACTATACTATTCATATCAGAGTGAATAGTAGTACACTACTTTGAGGATTACTCTTAAATCCAAGGTCTTATACACCACATGCACACCACCTCAACACCAACTTTAAACACTGGCCGGCACCAACCAACCAAGCCTTCAAGCAGCTCGAAGCTGGTACTCCAGGACTTGCTCCATTGTCCATCGCCATGCGGTCCAACGACACCCAGAAGATCATCGCCGTGGGCATCCCCAAGACGCTGGATGACGCGCAGCTGTCCGAGCTCTTCAGCGAGTTCGGCGCCGTGGTGGAGGCCAAGGTGGTGCTGGACGCGGCCTCCAACGCGTCGCGCGGCTTCGGCTTCGTGACGTTCACGGCCGCCTCGGCCATGCGCGCGGCCATCAAGGGCATGAACCGGAAGGTGGTCCAGGGCCGCACGCTGAACGTGCGGCAGCTGGTGCCCAAGGACCAGTTCCAGTCGCAGAAGAAGGAGACGCCCGACGCCAGCCAGCGGCCGTGCTGGCTGCTGCGCAAGGGCAAGTGCTCCAAGGGCGCCAACTGCCCGTTCTCGCACGACATCAAGGACGGCGAGTTCGGCAACTGCTTCGAGTTCGTGCAGACGGGCGAGTGCAAGCGCGGGGACAAGTGCAAGTTCTCGCACCCGCAGGGGGACCCGGAGCAGGCGGGAGGGGACGATGCGAACGGCGAGAGGGAGAAGAGTGCGCCGAAACCCGTGGAAAAGCGCGTGTGCTACAGTTTCCAGAACGGGAGGTGCCATCGCGGGAAGAAGTGTATGTACGCTCACGAGTTGCTGGAGAAGGAGGAGAGTGGTGCAGCGAAGGAGAAGAAGAAGGTGAAGATGGAGGTGAAGGAACCGTTCGAGGTGGTGAACGAGAAGAGCGAGGCGGGCAAGAAGCGGAGACGACCCGAGGAGGAGAGTGAGGAGGAGGAAGAGGTGAAGCACGTGAAGCAGGAGCAGTCGGTTGTGGCGGGGGTGTCGGCCCATGTGAACAACTTCGTGGCGAGGCAGAAACCGACGACGCACCATCTGAAGCCGAAACAGGTGAAGCAGCAGAGTTCCGCACCGAAGAAATTCGAGTGGAAGGCCAAGGTACAGGTCGCTGAACAGGAGGAGCGTCAACAGGAACACGCGCGAGTGCAGAACTATGAGCAGGTGAAGGCAGCGCAGCCGCGTCCGGCGAAGAAGATGCGGACGGAGAAGGTCGACATGGGTGCTGCGTTTGACGGTGACTCGGATGACGAGTCGCGCCCAGTTCGTGGTGGCAGAAAGAAGAAGGTGGACAAGGAGACGATGCGAGCAAACCGCGAAAAGCTGATGCAGGAGCGACGTGCGAAGCGAAATGCGAAGAAGTCGGCGCTGTCAAAGCTGCGGACCAAGGGCGAAGTCGAGCTGGATATTTGATCAATTTCGGCGGTGTGCGCATGACCTTAAGACCGCTCCGTTGTGACACGGAATAGAGCTTCGTACATTTCACACAGAATGAACTTATTTTCCTTACTCTAGCATTTTAATGTTGTGTACTAGTAAAACACAACGTAACCTCAAAGGATATCAAAGCGGTACGTATCTGCTTGATCTTCGTGTCAGCCCTTCGGTCAGCAGGTGGCAACCTGCTGAAGTCCCCAGGGGACCCAGCCGCCTCTAGGCACCCATCTTACCTACTCAATACGTGAGGTCAGCCCCCTATTAAAAAATGCGAGGGGCTAATGGTCTGTGGACGACGCGATTGGCCGCGGCAAACGGCAAATGGTAAGGACGTAGATGGAGCTTGATCATCAGGCCAGGACGGTCGTCAGAACCTTGGGTGAAGTCGGGCTGCCTGTCGAGGTCGTGTAGCCAGGGCTGCGCTTGCTGGCGCTTAGGTTTGACCGCGTGTCTTATCTCCTTGACAAATTAGCCTCACGTCCACGTCACAGCAATTCTAGGAAGTCCCCAGACCAGGTAACGTGCAACGGCTAGGGCATTTGCTGCTATAATTTCGTGTAACCTTTAGCAAAAGTTCTGATAGTGCGCAGTGATCCCTAAAAAATATGGCAATTTCCATCTATGCCATACTGTGCGGCGGCATAATGTATTTCCTGAATTTGAGCCCTTCCACGATGGATTTGGGCTGACAATTTGGCTATAGTGTGTAGCTATTCCCGGATACCCCCACATGTCGAACGTAGTGGACGGGCTGTTTAGCTAGGCGAAGTTGTGCTGTTCCCTTCGCCAGTCGATGTCGCCTGTGCAGCTCGTGCTTTTTCACAAGGCCAACCGCCGATTTTGGTCGATTAAAACAGTCGTCGTTGCGTCTAAGCAGTGCTAAGAGAAGTCCGATGCATCATGTATTGTTGCCTTCTGAGGCCGCCGTTACGTATATTTCCACCTTCACATTCCGACGCAATTATCGATTTCAATGCGTAGGTTTACTCCGTTTGAATGGTACATGCCGTATCACTGATTGTTCATAAAGATTTTGCCGAGAATTATGATAGCGCTGAATCTCCTATTAGGTATCCTTTTGTGCACGCTGATCATGCATGTCCTTCATGCCACTTCAACTACATGTAACATAGTTCTATCCGTCCTTTTCAACATCTAATGAACTTTTACTCTAACATCAATCATTATCTGCCCCAGGAACGGAACACCGGTATTGACGGCAGGGGGGCAAGGCGAGGAGAGCACGTGATCCAAGAAACTCTTGGTGAGGGGTACGTAAAGAACATCAACTTGTCTTTACCGGTAATGATACTAACTAAGCCTCATAGGACCGCTGTCCTACATGGATCAAGATCGGCTTCCGATCCGCGTCCTCCAAGCAATTGTGATATTTACATGAAAATTACCCAAGCTTTCCGGCTACTTGTATTGTAACCGCAAGTTTGCAAGAACGAGAAGTTCTTGCATGTTTGCCAAAACCGATGGGACGACTCATTACACATTACGATGCAACATGTATTGCGTCGCCAGACAAACCAAATACGCGAGAGACACGGGCGACCTGCACAGTGGCAAGGCTAAGACCGCGCACCACATAGAGCGTGAGCACAACATTGGGAGGGGATGGGGGGGGGGCTGCTTTTTTAATATTAAAATAAACAATGAAGCAACACGAAGCATGAATCCACTTTCTGAATGTCGTTTGGATGACGCTGCTAAACCTGCCGCCGTAGTTGTCGCAAGTGTACTGCATACTTCGTGAAGACGATGAAAGTGCGTCTCTGTCGTCCTGCCAACGCCATTGCTTCGTTCTGCATCCGTGCTTTGAATCAGTTGGCCGCGCCTCGCCAGAATGAAGTATGAAGTAAGTTTAAGTACAGTATTAATATTTTAATATAGCGTTTGTACTTGTATTATCAGTGCCGGTACTGTACCGGTAATAAACTTCCTTCGCTCACTATGCAGTCAGTGCACCAATAAGGCGCGGCTGTCTTTGCGTGTAGTCTTTATCGCACTAGCCTGGCGTTTTGTTGAGAAGTCAAAGCGCACGGCTCTTTTGCTGACAGCCACATCGTGCAAAGTGTTCGCGTCAGGGTTGTTCAGCGTGCGCGAATTGTATGCTAGTGGAGCAACGGTGAGGACGACTAGCTGTCACATGGAAATCTCAGCTTAACCAGTAGAGCTGTTGTGTCGAGGATTCCAGTTGCGTGAAAGTAGCACACAGTACTTGCATTTTTTTTAAATGCGTATGGATCAAATTGCTGTTCGAACCTGCCGCCGTGTCATGTGGCGGTGTCGTAGATGCCGATGCGGCTTTTTTCTCACGTTACAACCCCTTCTCGTGCGTTTGCGAAGCGCAAATTGTGAAAACATTGAAGTTGAGACCCGATTCAAATCTGTCGTCCGGTGCCATTTGCCGTTGCAGCAGATGGGGTTGCCTACCCGCGCTACGTGGGTAAGGCTGTCCCAAACTGTAACACCAAACGCTAGAACGCAGCACATGGGAGTACATCAACCGTCCCAGGATTCTCTAAACCTTTCCCGGTCTTCGTCCTCGTGGCCGCCGCTCTCATTCTCCAATTTACTTCGTAGAGAAGTCGAACCAAGAATGCTGAACACCAAACTCCTGTTCATCTACCTGGGCTTGCTCGGCGCAGTCGCGGGTGCAGCAACGTGCCCGACGTTGGAAAAGAACGTTGACTACAGCGGAGCTGATGTCGGCAGCGCTCGCAGTGCTTCGGCTGACGGTTGCTGCTCGATCTGCTCCACGACGAGTGGCTGCGGTGCGTTCACCTGGACCAACTACGACGGCGGCACGTGCTGGTTCAAGAAGTCCAAGGGGGCCACCAAGACGAGCAACGGCGCTGTGTCTGGCGTCCTGCAGGCGTCGTCTTCGACTCCCGCATCGGCTTGTCCGTCTCTGGAAAACAACGTCGACTACAGCGGAGCTGACGTCGGCAGCTCTCTCAGTGCGTCGGCTAACGGTTGCTGCTCGATCTGCTCGAAGACGAACGGCTGCGGCGCGTTCACTTGGACGAGCTACAACGGCGGCACCTGTTGGTTAAAGAAGGCCAAGGGCACCGCTAAGACCAGCACCGGCTCCATCTCGGGCGTTGTCCAGGCGTCGTCGTCCCCGACTTGTCCGTCTCTGGAAAACAACGTCGACTACAGTGGCGCTGACGTCGGCAGCTCTCTCAGTGCGTCGGCTAACGGATGTTGCTCGATCTGCTCGAAGACGAACGGCTGTGGTGCGTTCACTTGGACCAGCTACAACGGCGGCACCTGCTGGCTAAAGAGCTCCAAGGGAACGGCGAAGGCGAGTACCGGCTCCATTTCGGGCGTTGTCCAGAAGTCCACCTCCGACACCAGTGGCGGCGGCTGGAAGATGAGCCCTGTCAAGGTCATTCAGGCCCGCGTCCAAGGTGACGCGCCTGTGTGGCACTCGGACGTGAACCTGTGGCTGTCCAAGTACGGCACGACCACGGAGACGGCCTACACGAATAACCTCGACACCGTGAACATGGCCTCTGTGGAAGGTGCGCTCATGTACGTGCAGGCCGAGGGCATCAACGTGAACGAGCAGTCGGTCAAGTGCCAGCGCAAGAACAACATGCAGTACGTCGCGTTCTACGAAATGACCATCGTGCAGCCGGCGTACAGCATCAAGTACTACGAGAACCACAGTCCTCCCGAGTACGGTGATTTCGTGGCCATGGACGGCGCCAAGTGCACGAACGCGGGCAGCGACCTGCCGAAGAGCTGCAAGCTCTTCTACGGCCTGGACGGTACCATGGACATCGGCCCGAACGTCGGTTGCAACCCGCAGGGCTCGGACCCGCGCGCCCCGTACCCGGGCAACTACTGGTGCTCGTTCCCGAACTCGTGTGCTCAGAAGTACCGCAATGACAAGACGTCCGAGTGCAGAGCCCAGTACAACGGCGGCCTGTGCCCCATGGGAGTCTCGCCTGATGGAGTCACTTGCACGTACAGCTACAAGATTCTGGGCTTCCTGAACATTGACGACCTGGTGGGCATCACGAAGATGGGCTTCAGCAACTACCAGCAGTTCTGCCAGAGCGGCGGCATTGAGTTCAAGGCCAAGAACACCGGCCGCGGCTTCGAGGTGGAGCAGTGCCTCGACTTCTGGAAGAACCCTGGCGACCAGAACGCAAACTCGAACCGCGCCGCGCAAATGGTGACCACGTACAACCAGTTGGCCAGCAGCGGCACGAGCGCGAACATGGCCCCTCTGCCGTCCGTGGAGAGTCTGACCGCGGCCAACCCCAAGTGCTACCAGAACAGCGCGTCGTGCGCGCGCGCCCAGTTCGGCTGCAAGCGCTCGCTGTACTCGCAGATCTGCTCCGTGTGCTCGGCCCCGGGAGCTGGATGCGAGACCGCTCCGGCTGGCTATTCGTTCCCCAACCTGTCGCTGCCCTCGGGATCGAGCTAAGCGCCGTTCTCTAGTGCTTTCTAGTACTCGTTCTGTTCATACCTGGACGCGAAACATCGTGAACGCTCCAATGACTGCACCAGTAGCAGTACACTTTACATGTTAGAAAATGCAAGCTTCAATGAGAGTTTAATTTTTTTTTCGACTTCGTTTTCGGTACAATGATGTGGAAGACTAGATAACGCTCCATCGAGTTAGGAAAACTGGCACATGGCCCTACTTGTAGAGCGAGCTGTGTCCATTGATATTGCTCGTCTTCGTGCTCCATGAGCTGAGAACTCTGCGCTAGCAAGAAGCGACGTCCCTTAGCTTTCTACCTGTTGTTTTCGCGATGAGGCAAGAGTTCTTGCATGTTGTCAAAAGCAAGAAAGGCAATTGCGATGCCATTGCTGCGGGTAATCTGAACTATGGCGAGATAAAGCCGCATAGAGCTTGAGCACGAAAGAGGGAGTGACGTGCTGCACGATGAAGCAACACAACGCGCGAATCTGTTTGTCGTAGGAATGAAAGCTGTAGCCAATAGTCGTTGCAAGCGCACTGTATGCAGCAGCGTATTTGGACCATATGCGTTCAGGCCCTTCGTTACGAGTCGTAACTTACGACGATGAATGCCTCTGGCGTGCTCCTACATGTACTCTTCTTCGTCCTTGAATTTATCGCACCTCATCAGAATGAAGAAAAATACAAATATTCAATAAGCTCACTGTCGGTTCAGCGGTAAAACGTTGCTGAAACGCTGTCTTTTGCGTAGCTGCCACATCGCATCTTAGTCCTATGCATCCGACTGCTCTACGAACAACAGTGTTCGTGTCTGGGTTTCTCGATTTAACGTCCAGGAGATGCAAGCAGAGCTACGTGTACGATGGGAGAGCATTGTGGTCGCATGGATACTCGGCGCGACAATGATCTGCATCACAGTGTTGTTGTTGTTGTGCGCGTTGCTGCAAGATTCCGGTGGCAAGGACACTGGAGAGTGCCGAAGATTCCGTAGTGGCCGTAGGATCGCGCGGATCGATCATGTATTTGCCGTTCGAATGGACTCCAAGGTGGTCGTCATGTGGCACGATGTCGTTGATGCCGACGACGCCATGTGGGTGCTTTTCTCACGCTACCAATCCTTATCGTGCAGTTGCAGTGACTTTGATTATTAAATAAGCATGGATCCAAAGCGAGGATTGGATTCTCTCAGCTTCAAATCTGTCGTTGCGTGCAACATGCCCGGGTTTTCGCAGCCCCCTTTGCTCTCCGGATGGGATAGCCTCCCCACGTACAAACACCAAATTGCTGAAATTCAACATCTGGTCCACGTAGCGCACAGAAAAGTCATCAGGTGCTCTGAAGTCTTGCTTGCCTTCCTCGTCCTGGTGGTTATTTCATTCATCAATTTGCTCGGTACTGGCGTCTTTCGGGAGAACGTGCAAACATGATGAACGCCAAGTTCCTGATCCTCTACCTCGGCGCGCTTGCTGCGGTCTCGGAGGCGGCAACTTGCTCGACGCTGGAAAAGAACGTCGACTACAGCGGCGCTGACGTTGGCAGCACAAACAGCGCATCGCCTGATGGATGCTGCTCCGCCTGCTCCAACACGAATGGCTGTGGGGCATTCACTTGGACGAGCTACAACGGCGGCACCTGCTGGCTCAAGAAGTCCAAGGGCACCGCCAAAGCCAGCGCCGGTTCCGTGTCTGGAGCTCTCCAGGCGTCCCCAACTTGCTCGGCCTTGGAAAACAACGTCGACTACAATGGAGCTGACGTTGGCAGTGCTCCCAGTTCCTCAGCTAACGGCTGCTGCTCGATCTGCTCCAAGACGAGTGGCTGCGGAGCATTTACTTGGACCAACTACAACGGCGGCACGTGTTGGTTTAAAAAGTCCAAGGGCACCGCAAAGGCCAGCGCTGGCGCCGTATCGGGCGTTTTCCAGGCGTCGTCTTCGACACCGGCATCGGCTTGCTCGTCGACGGAAAACAACGTCGACTACAGTGGCCCTGATGCTGGCAGCGCTCCCAGCTCCTCAGCTAACGGATGTTGCTCGATCTGCTCCAACACGAACGGATGTGGCGCGTTTACTTGGACCAACTACAACGGCGGCACCTGCTGGCTGAAGAGTTCCAAGGGAACGTCGAAGGCGAGTGCCGGTTCCATCTCGGGCGTTGTCCCGAAGTCCACCTCGACCTCGACTTCGACTTCGTCTGCAGACCCGACCACTGCAACGTACTCGCTGTCTGCTTTCGCCATTGGAGACTGGGGAACCACGCCCTACAAGGGCTCGTGCTGCTCCCGCTCCGACGCCTACAACAACTATGACATCAACGCCGAGGATGTCGTGGCCAGCTTGATGAACACGGAAGCCGGCAACGCCGCCGTGAAGCCCAAACTGATCATCGGCCACGGTGACAACTTCTACTGGACGGGCATCAACAGTCTGGAGGCCCGCGACTCGCGCTTCACGACGACATTCGAGGAGAAGTTCAACGGCGCCAACATCAAGACGATCCCGTGGGTGAACGTGCTGGGCAACCACGACTACGGTGGCGCCAGCTACGTGTGCAACAGCGGCGACAACAACGCCAAGTGTGAATCTACCGACGCGCTGCTGCAGGGTCTCGACAATAAGTTCAAGTGGCAGTCGGAGTACACGAGCCCGAACGACGACCGCTGGAACTTGGACGACCACTTCTACGTCCGCCGCATCGAGGACGCGGCGACGGGTGTGAGCATCGACGTCTTCAACGTGGACACGAACGATGCCGACATCCACGCCGCCATGCAGATCTGCTGCCAGTGCTACGGCTACTCGAACGGCGACAGTGCCACGTGCCGTAACGTCGGCCGTGGTCACCAGTACTGCTGCGGAGGCGACAACGCCATGTTCGACTCGTGCGTGGCCAAGTTCACGCAGTGGGGTGACGATTCACGAGCTCAGATCGCTGAGAAGGTGAAGCAGTCGACGGCGACGTGGAAGATCGTGAACAGCCACTACAGTCCGTACAACCACTACGCGGAGAACGGCATGAACAAGTGGTTCGACATCCTGCGCGGCTCCGGAGTGCACGTGTGGCTGAACGGCCACACGCACGGTGAGAAGCACGACTACTCGTCTTCGCTGGGCATCCACTTCATTGAGAACGGTGCTGGTGGTGGCATCCAGAAGGAGTCTGCCAGCGGCATTCCGGCGTACGCGTCGAGCTACGTGAAGAACGAGTGGACGTACGGAAGCAACGAGTACGGCTTCATGTCGTTGCAGGCCTCGAAGAACTGGATCAAGCTGCAGTATCACACGGCGGACAATTCGTGGCAGTTCGGAGAGAACTTCCAGAGCACCAAGGTTGGCGGTGTGGCGACCAAGCATTGCTGGTACATTCCGGCTGATGGCAAGGAAGGCCGTAGATGCTAAGTTGTTGGCTCTACTACCTTCGAAAAGGAGGTAATAGCTAGCTTAGATGTAATGTTTGCAATCGGACATGTATCTTTGCATGAGTTCCATTGGTTTCCCATCGAGTTTAATGCTAAGCTTATGCTGTTCTTGCTCTTGGTTCGCGCACACTCCTGTCAAAACGTGTATTGCTGCCAGCTCTGGCTCGTGGGTGTGTTGACAGTCGCGTTGAGAGTAGACACAAGAAGCCGTTTAACCCTCTTGATCTCCTCCACAGCTTAACGGAATTGAGACTTAAATTGGGCTTACTGAGTGAGCTAGGACACCCCGCCAACGATAGGATACATACTCGCTACTTTCCGTGCTATTATAGCAGTATCGTACAAGCTTCGCTCGGTCGCGACGGCACAATGTTGTACATCGCTAAGTTCTCAGTAACACTCCACGTGTTACCCGTCGTGTCGTTCTTCAGCCAGTCCTGCGACCCTGCAGCTACAGTAGAAGAGTCCGAACTTGTCGGTTGTGTTTATCGACTCGCTCTCAACTCGCTCTTGACGTACTTGACTCAGGGCTCTACCTGCGAACCCCCAACGATGCCCCGCGCAATGCTTAGCATCGTGAGATAGGCGTGTCTCGTAGGATCATACCGCCGTGCGAGCAGACTTCGACCCTACATATCTGGTCGTCGTGGACATGGCATCGTTCATACCGACACCTTGTGGCTGCTTGAGCCACCTTTCTCACGTTACCAATCCTTGTCAACTCTACGGTTCAAACGTTGAGCCTGGTGCACTGGTTTTCGCAGCGCACTCGCCAACCACCTGGGGATAGCCTTACCGTCCCAACATCACAAAGCTGCAATTCGCCAGATGGGATTGTCTGATCCACGTGGAGACACCAACATCTCCCCGGATACTCCGTAGGCCTTCCCGTCCTCTTCCTGGTGGTGCGGCGCCTTCGCATCACTTGCTTTCATTCCCCAATTGGCCCCGACGCCCCCAAGGACGTACAAACATGCTGACCCCCCAGTTCCTTGGTGTCTACGTGGCTGTGCTCGCCGCCGTATCGGAAGCTCAGGCGACCTCGGACCCGGCTTCCGCTGCGTACTCGCTGTCAGCCTTTGCCATCGGAGATTGGGGAACCACGCCCTACAAGGGCTCGTGCTGCTCCCGCTCCGACGCCTACAACAACTATGACATCAACGCCGAGGATGTCGTGGCCAGCTTGATGAACACGGAAGCCGGCAACGCCGCCGTGAAGCCCAAACTGATCATCGGCCACGGTGACAACTTCTACTGGACGGGCATCAACAGTCTGGAGGCCCGCGACTCGCGCTTCACGACGACATTCGAGGAGAAGTTCAACGGCGCCAACATCAAGACGATCCCGTGGGTGAACGTGCTGGGCAACCACGACTACGGTGGCGCCAGCTACGTGTGCAACAGCGGCGACAACAACGCCAAGTGTGAATCTACCGACGCGCTGCTGCAGGGTCTCGACAATAAGTTCAAGTGGCAGTCGGAGTACACGAGCCCGAACGACGACCGCTGGAACTTGGACGACCACTTCTACGTCCGCCGCATCGAGGACGCGGCGACGGGTGTGAGCATCGACGTCTTCAACGTGGACACGAACGATGCCGACATCCACGCCGCCATGCAGATCTGCTGCCAGTGCTACGGCTACTCGAACGGCGACAGTGCCACGTGCCGTAACGTCGGCCGTGGTCACCAGTACTGCTGCGGAGGCGACAACGCCATGTTCGACTCGTGCGTGGCCAAGTTCACGCAGTGGGGTGACGATTCACGAGCTCAGATCGCTGAGAAGGTGAAGCAGTCGACGGCGACGTGGAAGATCGTGAACAGCCACTACAGTCCGTACAACCACTACGCGGAGAACGGCATGAACAAGTGGTTCGACATCCTGCGCGGCTCCGGAGTGCACGTGTGGCTGAACGGCCACACGCACGGTGAGAAGCACGACTACTCGTCTTCGCTGGGCATCCACTTCATTGAGAACGGTGCTGGTGGTGGCATCCAGAAGGAGTCTGCCAGCGGCATTCCGGCGTACGCGTCGAGCTACGTGAAGAACGAGTGGACGTACGGAAGCGACGAGTACGGCTTCATGTCGTTGCAGGCATCCAAGGACTGGATCAAGCTGCAGTACCACACGGCGGACAATTCGTGGCAGTTTGGAGAGAGTTTCAACAGCACTACGGTTGGCGGTGTGGCGACCAAACACTGCTGGTACATTCCGGGTGACGGCACGGAAGGCAGGGGCTGCTAAGCCTGATGGCTACTATTGTCATCATAAAAGCTGTAGGTTGAGGATTGTAGCAGGCTTTAAATGATAATACCATACTGTGGTTAATTGCTAGCAGATTTGACTTATGTATTCGTTTATACGCCAACTTTCAATCCGATTATTCTCGTTTTGTTTTATCGTGTTATGCCTATTAAACACTCTTTCTCTTGAAACGGAAATATGAGGAAATTGTCAGAAGTATTATTACCTAGATCGCTTCTGCGGGTGCGTCTGGGCCCACGTCTTGTAGATGTTTCGTTGTGCTATCTTCCCAGTGTTACTTTTCTTCGGTGGTGCTCATTGCAACCCTGCTCTCCAGTGGTATCTAGTCAGCACTGAACAAGAAGAAAACACATGCGCAGATCACGACTTAACGAGATTTATGTCTGTGAAACACTTACCTTCATCAATACTCGCTATCCGGCACATCGTCCCCATCTTGCTTCCTTTTTAGCATTCATTTTGCTCCGTGTGGGGGACCTGTACCCCTGGCACAGATTGGTTGAGCTCCGTAACTGAGCCTCACTTCCATTTTTCCAGTGTATCCAACACTCAACTTGTGTCCAACAACTTTCATGGCTCCGTCAACTCTGTCGACACTTACCGCAGTGCTCGGTCTCACCGCCGCGGCTTTGGTGTGCCCTCTCGCCGATGCGCACCAAATTGTGCTCCTTCCAGAACCTCAGTGGACGACGGACAGCAAAGAGATCAAGTACAACCCGCTTGCGTTCCTCGAAAACCAAGAATTCAAGACCCAAGAAGACTTTAAAGCTTGGCGCACTCAGAACGGCTACAAAACGCTCCGCGACTTTATGGAGCACGCCAAGTACACTGTGACCAAGGGAGCGGACTTCTCCTGTGGGTGGACCAATCCCAAGGGTACGCCGCAGCCCATTCCAGAGGGAGGTGTCATGCGCTCCACAGGATACACCCACGATGGACCATGCGAGGTGTGGCTTGACGAAACGCGTGTGCTTCAGGGCGACAACTGCCACGAGTCCTTCCCAGGCAAAGAGTACCCCATCGACTATTCGTCCTGTAAGGGGACGTGCACGCTCTATTGGTACTGGATCGGAGTGCGCTTCCTCAAGAACTCGTATTCCTGGCAGGTGTACAAAGAGTGCATCCCGCTGCTGTCGAACTCCACGGCCAAGTGATGTGAGTTAGGAGGGATGGAAGATTCCAAATTGCCCATTATCACGTGACAACACAGAAAATCGCAAGACTTGCAAGCGCTGTTCGCGTGTAAGTCGATGATAATATCATGGACAGAAGACTGTCGGTTGAGGAGTAACTCTAATGTTAAGTGACGCATTTTTGCTGATTATGTACTGCAGTTGGCATTTCTTCCACCACTACTGCCAACAGATACTTCTAAGTAACCAACAGCGTTCTCCCGGTTTGCTCTTCAGCACGCCTTACCCTCCGATCCATCCGCAGGAATGTACCAGCAATGTTTAGTCGCTACACCCCCAATCGTCGTGACCGCCCAGTTCTCCGTGAAATTCCACTTCTTGTCCGTCGTGTGGTACTGCAGTTTGAGCCAGTCCTTCGACGCCTGCAGCGAGAAAAAGCCGTACTCGTTAGGACTGTACGCCCACTCGTTCTTCACGTATTTGGCTGCGTAGGCTTGGATGGTACCCGGGCTCCCCATTTGACGACCACCACCAGCACCATTCTCGACAAAGTGAACACCCAGCGACTTCGAGTAGTCGTGTTTTTCAGCGTGCGTGTGGCCACGCAGAAAAACTCGAACACCAAAGTTTCTCAGAACGTCAAACCACTTGTTCATCCCAGCCTCGTAATAGTGATCGTAAGGGTTGAAATGGCTGTTGACAATCTTCCACGTCGCAGTGGACCTCTTCACTCCCTCCGCCAGCCGAGCACGGGATTCGCTACCCCACTCTCCAAACTTGGCCACGCAGGTGTCAAACAGGGCCGTATCACCGCCGAAACAGTACTTATCTTCCCGCACAATGGTGTTGCATCGGCACGGCCATTCTTCGCGTATCCGTAGCATTGACAACAGATGAGATCGGTACCGTGGACGTCCGCATCATTTGAATCCACGTTAAAGACGTCGATGCTGACACCGGTCACCGGGTCCTCAATCCGGTAGACGTAGAAGTGGTCAACGGTTGTCATTGGGACTCGTGTATTCCGCCTGCCACTTGAGCTTGTTGTCCAACCCTTGAAATAACTCCTCCGTGTTGTTGCACGGAACAAGCTTACCCGCACTGCTGCAAATGTAGTCCGAGCCACCATAGTCGTGATTGCCCATGACATTCACCCATGGAACATTCTTGATGTTCTCTCCGTCGTACTTGGCCTCAAATGTCGCCGCAACACGGCTATTGCGTTCCTCCAGACTGTTAATGCCATTCCAGTAGAAGCTGTCGCCATGACCGAGAATTACCTTGGGCTGCACGGAAGTAGGTAGATGTTCATTAAAGCCGCCACCACTTCTTGGGCATTGAGATCGTAGTTGGTGTACTTGCTGCCACAGCACGACCCCTTGTACGTCGTTGCGCCCCAGTCACCAGTTGCGAAAGCTGACAACGTGTACTGAGCTGATGCTGGGTCCGACGACAGTGTTGCCGTCAGTCCCGAGCTCACCGTCAAGGCACCCGAACCCCCCCCATCGTGGCCAATATCACCGCAGCGTTGGAGATGCTCATAGCGTTCGTCTTGATTGTTCTTGGTACCAGGAATTGGGGACTGCGCTCTTCTGAGCAAAAGGAAGAATGAGGAAGGCCAGGTTAGTCCAACCAGCCACGGAAATGCCGTAAATACTACATTAAATAACACGGGGTTTACGTTCGCCTTGCCGTATTACATGTAATGCACAGCGCTTTCGTTTTCACTGTGAGGTTTCATTACAGTCATTTAGTTCTAGCTACAGCGACCAAGACAGTGCCGTCCATCCGATGGTCAGGTGTCACCCGATGCTTTGCTGGCTGTCATTTTGACGCCAGCAATTGTACGCCGATCAAGGTGTCCTCGGTCAGGAACGGTTCGCCGAAGCCGTTTTTTACAACAGAGCGTGATTTTGGTCGGACACCCGGCTCAGTTCGCCATTATGTCGCAGCTTCGCGTGTAGTTAGTGAGTGGAGCTCAACGACGGTAAGTCGCGATCTGTGGGGGCAAAAAGCAGACGTTTGCATTGCAGTAACCTGGTCGTCGTCCATCTCCGATCAGTGATCGGAGATGGAGGGAATCATGGCACAACCGGCATTCAGCTCAGATAGGAGCGGCCTATACCCGCAGATCATCGAACCGCAGAGGAGGAATGAGGTTGGCAACCCACGACATTTGAACAGCCATGGGGGCAATGACTTAACGTGATTAAGATACACGTATGTATGGCGAACATTCGCAGGATGTTCGGGTTTCCGGATAGGAGTGAGTAGTATCAAAACCGCTGGTATTCTTAGAGATACCCTAGACAAAAACTCGAGGAGGCGGCCCTCACTCAACCAGCTCCCTGACCGACAGGAAGCTCATTCGCAAGTTTTCCTTGTTCCGCTAACCCGCCTCACCACGCCCTCAACGAGGCCTGGCTGGTGATCAATACAATCTGTTTGCCCCCAATGACGAAGAGTATCCTTGGAAACATGCACCAACAGTCATTCACAACCTGATTGCGGGAATTTCCGCATCATCATGGCATTCTGCGAAGATCAACCGTTGGGAAACAGGACCGATAAGTGCTCACAAAACATACAGTATTAGCTATCTCACAAGGCTCGCGCGCTGCATCGATGTCTACCTCAGGCATACACTGAAAAATACCCTTTGCACGGGGAATAAACTGCGATTGCTCTCCGATGACGACTTGCAAGGTGTAAACACAGTTCCCCCAGAATGGTTGTTGGCCTCTGTATCGGTATCATCACTCTAGTACACCGTGCCTTTCATGCCATCAGCGGGGATGTACCAGCAGCGCTTGGTCACGACGCCACCAAACGTCGTGTTCTTCGTCCGTTATGTGGTACTGCAGCTTCAGCCATTTCTTCGAAGCTTCCAAAGAGAGGAAGCCGAACTCGTCGGCCGTGTATGACCGATCACTCATTCTTCGCCCAATTGGTTGCAAACTGCAGAATGCCACGCGCAGACTTTTTCTGGATATCACCCCTAGCACCGTTCACACCACACAGTGCACACCTTGCGAAGCTGATTAATCGTGCTTCTCGCCGTGAGTGGCTATACAGGAAAACTTGAATGCCGGAACCCCTCATTACGTCACCTTCGGGAAGGTGAAGCAAGGAAGGTCTTCTCAGCAAGCTGCTTGCGCGAAGGGTGCGGATTTTTCGCGAGTACAAATCGGATGGTTTCCGAGTATAGCCATAGTTGAGATGCTCGGCGCCCGACTCGGCCAAATCCTCGAGTGACGCTGCTCCGACCGTTGCTATCACCGTTCATAGCACTGACATGGGTGCCGTGGACGTCAACATCATTTGTGCCGACGTTGAGGATGTCGATGCTCACGTCCACCTTGTGACCTCAATGTGGTGGAGGAATGTTCCACTGCTGCACACTGGTTTCCCGTCACGTTTATCCAGGGGATACTCTTGCTGTTAGCGCCATCCTCGACCGTCTTCGTGAATCACGAGTCACGTCCCTCGAGACTGTTGATTTCCCTCCTGTCACCGCGATCCCGTTGGGCTTCGCGGCCGCAATACCAGCTTTGGGTGTTTAACAGATCGGCCATGACGTTTTAATTATCGAAGTTGTTGTACGAGACCGTAGAACAAGAGAGATAGAGAGATAGGGTCAGACTGTCTGTTGAGTACTTATCACTACTAAGATGCCTGTGTTAAAATTTGCCTGATTCTTCTTCCATGACTCGATCGTTCTCCTCCTCGCTTTCTCATTCTGCTGGCTCGATACTTTGGGCTTCACGGAGAATACTCCCCGAGGAACATGTGGGCCCGCTGACCAAGTCCGGGGTTAGATTGGTGCGCACTCTTGGCCGGATGGCTGAGCTGCTCAAGCACTCGTAGCAATCTGCTTACAGGGGACATTGGACGCATGGCCGAGGGGCCGGTTACCTCTTCGGGGGAAAAACTTTATTTCGAGTAATGTTTGGGCAGAATCCGAGTAAGCTGTAAACGGTGGAAAACCGAGCAAGATTCGATTTGTTGGATGTCAAGACAGCTCGGCGAGGAGGGTGTTAGAGTAAATGGTTCCCCACAGGAAACGATAATTTAGATTTTCTTCTCTGGTGAGCGGCTCTACGAGTAGTGTATGCCGCCAAACTGTCTTGTCAGACGATGCTGTTGTACCCCTTGCTCCGGCACTTGATGGGGTCTGCCGCGCTTTTGGCTCTAACTCGGTATCCTAAAACGGAGCCTGTCGTCTTGTATCGATAATAGGTTTATCCGTTTAGAGGGGTGGGCCTATATGCGAGTTCGGTTAGTTACACAATCAATTGATCGGCATTGAATTGTTTGGTGATATTTGGTCTCACCAAACAATTCAAGTTTAATCTAGCCCCAGTGATTAAACCGTTTCATGTAGGTTTTGGAAGGCACCGGTTGGATTATTCGGCTTATGGGCGTGGTATAGCGCAAGCCTGAGGCCAATCGAGATTTGCTATCGCATGGTTCAACTTGTCTTGAGCAATAATCTCTGATACTGTAGCGCTATCTGGCCCCGCAAGAACAGGGATGGGATCTTGACGACTCGTCAATGATGAGCTGTGATGCCCGTGCCGTTGTGGCATTGCGCACGTATGTTGTTGCTCGACAAGCGATAAACATCAAGCTGCAACATCCTGCTACAGATAAGCACAAACAAACAGCTGTCGATCTCGTCGCCTTGTTGAGCGATCTTCAGCTGCATTGTATCTTCTTCGGCCAGCATTACAAGCTGCGTTGTAATTTACAACGCAGCTGGGGTTCCATGAACATGGTCTATGCGACTCAGTAACCGGCGATTTTTAGTCCGCGATTGTGACAGGATAACGCAAACTTTGATGGCGATGAAGTAGAGATGACCACAGACAGCCCATTGTATCAACTCTCGTCTATAAGGTTGTCTCCGACTCGAAAACCTCCTTGGCCACGGAAAACTAGGTACTAGTAGATTAACACCTTGCTACTGGCTGAGTCTACTACACTTCTGAGAAATTAGAGCTGTAGAGCGACCAAACTTAGCAGTTAGGGGAGTTATAAGTTATAACTGACGGGAGCACAGCACATGTATTATACCTTATAATCCGTTCTCACTGGGGCTGGTGGTGCAGAGCAACTTGAACCGTTTAGGCTGGCACTTCATCTGCTCGCCCACCCCATCACGTGGTGTATCCTGGGCTACGCCGCTTGCGATGGCAATCAGAAGGCGCCCGCCATCTGTTTGTCTGCTGCTTTTGTCTCGCGTCGGAGGCATCTCTGCTTCATTATTCAATTCGCTTCGACCTGAGTATCCCAGTCTAACGGATAGCAGCTCGGACGAATGCAGAGCTGCAAGGAACTGGTCAACGCTGTCGTACTGCTCGCTATGGTAGGCGCTTCGAGTGCTGCCAACACGACATCGGATCCAGGTTCGTCCAAGTACGCAGTATCCGCCTACGCCATTGGTGACTGGGGTCAAACCCTGGACAGCGGTTCGTGCTGCAGCGGCACGTACAACAACTTCGATCTCCACGCTCAAGAAGTGGTGGGAAAGCTCATGGATATCCAAGCCGGCACCGCCGTGAAGCCCAAGGTGGTTCTCGGCCACGGCGACAGCTTCTACTGGACGGGCATCGACAGTCTCGAGAGCCGTGACTCACGTTTCGCGACGACGTACGAGGCTCGATACAACGGAGACAACATCAAGAACGTGCCATGGGTCAACGTGATGGGTAACCATGACTACGGTGGCGCGAACTACGTCTGCAACGTCGGCGACAAGCTCGTCCAATGCGACAGCACGGCGGAAATGCTCCAAGGCCTCGAGAACAAGTTCCGGTACCAGGCCGACTACACGAGCCCCAACGATGGCCGCTGGGCCCTGGAAGACCGCTTCTACGTACGCCGCATTGAGGACGCTGCCACCGGCGTGAGCATCGACATCTTCAATGTCGACATGAACGATGCCGATATCGCCGGTTCTCACGGCGTGTGCTGCCAGTGCTACGGCTACGCTAAGGACGACAACAGCGGATGCGGCAGCATCGCTCGTGGAGACAAATACTGCTGTGGTGGCGACAAAAAGATGTACGATACGTGCATGGCCAAGTTCGTCGAGTGGGCTGAGGATTCGCGTACGCAGCTGGCCAAGCAGGCGAAGGCATCGACCGCGACGTGGAAGATCGTGAACAGCCACTTCAGCCCGGTACAGCATTACAAGGAGGACGGTATGCACAAGTGGTTCGATGCACTGAACGGCACCGGCATCCACGCTTTCATTTACGGCCACACCCACGGCGAGAAGCACGACTATTCGGAGTCGCTGCGCGTTCACTTCGTCGAGAACGGTGCTGGCGGTGGCATGAAGAAGGAGTTCGCGAGTACCATTCCGGCGTTTGCGACCCCGTATGTGAAGAAGGAGTGGGTGTACACGGGCGACGAGTACGGTTTCTTCTCGGTGGAGGGGTCGAAGGACTGGCTGAAGCTGCAGTACCACACGGCGGACAGCAAGTGGAAGTTCACGGAGAAGTGGTCGGACATGACGATTGGCGGTGTGGCGACCAAGCACTGCTGGTACATTCCTCGCGATGGTTCCGAGGGGAAGGCATGCTAGAAAACAGTGTTCACATTTGCAAGCAACTGAGAAGTAGTCTCGAAAGGAAAACTTTGATGAAAATACGATGGCAGCAACTTTTAACCATAAAGCAGATTTCATTATCAAAGGCGCATTCGATTTTAATATAAAAAAGATAAAGATATTGCAAACGAGCTCACAGGAAAAAGATAACATGTCAAATTACTAAACCGCTTAGAAACAGCGCAGGCCGCTTTAGAAACGCTGACTGAAATTGGCGACATTTCTCGTTCTTATTTTTTTTAAAGCTAGCAATTATATTGCATTAACATATCATTGTTTACAACAATATAGTTAATACTGTTGTTACTATTGTTGTTTAAAACCATGCATGCTCGATACTAGGTTATCCGATATTCGGCTATTTGAGCATGGAGACGACTAAGCCCGAGCTCGAGCCCGAAGCCTCGCGGTTCGTCGTGTCCGAGCCCGACCCAGCGTTCGAGTTCCTCATTTGTCCCGACTGCTACCGCCGTCGACGCCACACCCGCAATCTGTGCGAATGCCAAGAGGGGCTCGACTGGTCCACGGACATCGAGGAGCTACAATCGTCCACACTTCACAGAGATCCAAATCCTAAGAACGTCACACCGTCTTCAACAGCTGCAAAAGGGGGTAACGCTGTATTGTCAAATCCTGTCCAAGCGGCGGGCCTTCCAATCCGTTCGACTATACTGGAGCCAGCTCGGTAGTCGAGCGACTGCAGTCGCCAAGATCGTGCTTCACTTCATCTGTGCAGTGTGCAATGCATCACGCACTTAAGAGCATCTTTAACATATTCAATCTCGTAGACGTGGCAGCTTAATGACACCTGAATCATTTGCCGGTGACGAAGCTTTGGACGCCCAGATCTTCTGCTCGGCCGTTCCAGATCGCACCGACATCATCAAGCGGACGTTCGGAACGAGGTTCGTCAAAACGTGTGTCCCCAGATCTTCTGACCATCCGTTTCAGTGCGAACAAGACTCACCAATGCAGCGCATGTACGCCTGGCTTCGCGATGTCGGCTTTGGACGCCAGGTTGCTGCTCGCCAGGTGGGCCAGCACGTTCGCTTCTATCCGTCGCTTCCCATTTGGACCAGGGCTGGTGTGGTGCGCTGGCACCATTCACGGACGTTCGACTGTCACTGTGTCGGTGGTGGGGTAAAGGTCCGCTAAATCATTTGTGGACCGGTTGTCCCTCCCGAGCGATGGCAGCACGGATACCATCGATCATAGCGGTCGTGGCCCACGCCTTCTCTTAATCTGTGTTGGTTCGAAGAAAATGCACCAGCTGTGGTAGAAAACCTTTTTTTTCTGCTCTCCACGCTCTCAGGGCCGTCGTTAATCGCGAGTTCTTCAGGGGAGCGAGCAACGCTCTCGTCCATCTTGTCAGCGAAGACCTTAGCAACAGGCTTGCTAAGGTCTCGCCAATCTGTGTACAATGTGTCCAGATTACCGTACAGCCACGAGCGCGTCTAGAAGGAATCCTTTCCCGTTGGAATATGCTCAAGTCGAGCGTGCGGTTCCGTCTCCAGAGCATTGTTCTCTTCTTTAAATGCTTGACCCATGCAGGAGGTACATTTGTTTCTCAGCATGATTTTGCAGAGCCTCTTAGCTGTATAGCTGATGTCGACGCTGGAATTTTCTCGGCCGGGTATTATTTGGGAATCTGGCTCGTACTCAGATGAAAAACGCGGCGTTTACTCTATCGAGCCTCTCGATCGGTAGTGATCCCAGAAGGCCAAAGTATGCACGCAATCTGGTGATCATGCTGGATGAATACTTGGCATCATCATTTCCTGTGGCCACCCTCTTCAAAATCCTGCTCTAAAGAAAGCTGGATACTTCAGCAATTAATTTGGCTGCGATGGACCGAATCGCTTGCGGTTGGTGCTATTTATGAACACTGGCAACACATTGCATACTCCATGACGCTGGACCCACAGACTTGTCTCGTCCTCCAGGTAACAGTTTATCGCAGTTCAACAACTTCGCTCATATTTCAACTGCAGCTAGACTTCTCGGTTGCTGCTCGCTCCATTCAAAATCCTAGCAAGAGTATGGACCCTCATCGGAAATCAATTTCAGCGACTGCTACGAAAACGGGATTGGCAGCGCTCAAGAGACCAACACTGGGAAACGTTGTGACGAAACGCGTACAGCCCAACTACCTTCGTCTCGACTTTCCACTGCCACTTCAGCAAATGATGGAGCGATTTCGAAACTTGTTGCACTCGTTCAACCACGTGCAGATACTGTACTGGACCCGGCGATTCGTACGCTATGGAGACTTGCTCTTGGAAATGAAGACCATCGTGCGGAAATCGTAGCTGAAGGAGCGATCCCACGGCTTCTTGTTCTTCTATGAGACGGATCGGACGATCAGAAAGAGATTGCGTTGGATCTCCTGACGCTTCTTGCCGACGACAAACACTGCGAGTTAATTGTTCACGCAGGAGCCATTGCTCCACTGGTCTGTCTCCTGCAATCTCATACCCGAAGTCAAGCGGAAAGTGCCGCGTTCGCTCTCTCGGCTCTGGCAGAACGTAACGCTGAATATGCTGCTGCGATCGTTCTCGCCGGGGCTCTTCCACCCCTCGTCGCGCTGTTCCGCTCCAGATTCGACTATGGCGTGTACGCACTCGCGAAATTCGCCCTCACCAGCGAGGAAAACGCCGCTGCATTAGCACGTGAAGGAGCCATCACCCAATTGGTCGCACTTGTCAAGCATGGCTCAAAGTCTCAACAAGAAGCCGCAGCTCGAGCATTGTGGCACGTCGCCAGCACTAGCGACGCCAACCGTTCTGAAATCGTTCGTGAGGGAGGCAAGGGCTCTCGGATGGTTCTTCTCCGGTCCGGGCCCGCAACCCACAAAGTCTCAGAATCAAAACCAGCGACCAGACACCACAACTCGAAGAAGCCCAAGTCCACCGCCCGCCTCCTCCGCCGCTTGTCCCAGTCACTTGACTCTGCTGACATGTAGCTATCAACTCTACTATTCAATTTGAATCCTTATTTTCACACTAGGTTAATTGGGAGAATTTCTGCACTGCCAACCAGTAGCTCGACTCTTCTAGCAGCACCACGGGGGGATTGTTGTTCTGGTTCTCTTGCTTGGAACCTCTGGTCCGTGTGACGACTCTAGATTCAACGTCTCTAACGACTTCTCTACGTCGTTTTCTCGACGTGCAACTGTCTTCCAGTCGTCTCTTGATGGAGCGTAATGTCTCCAGCCTGGAGGCAGTCGATCCACCTTCTCGCGGCCTCTTCCTTGGGGTCTCCGTCTCCGTGAACTTGACAATTGGCTGAGGAGTTTGGTAGCCATCTTGCGGCTGTGGTGCGGCCTTCTTGGGCGGCACACTGGACGACGATAGAGTGTACATGACGTCCTGTGCAAGTGGTGGCCTGGCGATCTTGTGCTCGCGCTTGTTGAGCCAGGAGAAGTACGCGCTGGCAACCGCCATTTTTGAACGGCGCCTTTTAGATTTGTGGTGGGTTTTTTCCCGCCAAAAAGATGACACTTTTATTAAAGTTCATATCATTCAAAAAGGCACTCTATATTAAAATAGGTTGCCTTTTTTTAGCCGCCTATACCTACGAGAAGCTGACGCCGTCCAACAATGGTTTAGTTCTTGCTATTTCTGGGCGGTGTCGTCGGTGGCGAGCTCCGGTTCTACTACTGTTGAAGTTTCTTCACTCACAAACTTGCTCGATACCTACGGAACCTGCCGAAAGAACAGCACCGTTCTCACCTTCAATGAGCTTCGTACTCGACTTGGTGATCCCCGGCGCGGGGACGATTCTGGAGGTGCTGTCTTTGATCAAGAATCTGTGCTCGGAAGTGGCTGAAGGCCAAGAAGCGTGCGAGAAACTCCATGATCGACTCAAGACGATCTTCGAAGAGCTCGAGAGGATGGACAAGAACGGTCATTTGCCGTCGAGTGAGGATGCACTGGCGCCGATCTACGAAGAGATCGAGGTGCTGTTCAAGGTGCTCAGCCTCGCTTCTATGGCCAGCATGATGGAGTTCAAGCAGGAATGGAGAGCGGACGGCCAGGCAAGCCAAGAGATGATGCGGGCCATATTCGCCAACACGCAGGCCCTGCTTGCACAATTCCAGGCGCTAACTAAAGGGACAGCGGCGCTGCATCTCCCGATGACGGCTGCCGCTTCAAACCAACCTACGTCTTCTCACTCAGATGGCATAAACCTTGTAGCGGACCTGTTGAATGAGATCACTGGTGGAGATCCTGTGGAATGGGAGCAGCTGCTGCTTCGACTAGTTCAAGCCTGCGTTGATGATGGCAGCCGTGCACTGTTGTACCAGCTGAACGGCGTCCAGGTGTTGACCAGTTTGGTGCGAAATGGTCGCACTTACCCTTGACTAAAGTGCACGCCTTGGAGTGTCTGGCGTGGTCGACGAAGAACTGACCGAGCTGGAGCTGAACGCACTTCGGGATTGCGTTGGAGATACCGCCACGCAAGAATTTGCGTCGGTAGTGAATGGAATGCAGAATGGCTCGGGTGTTGAAAGGACCGAAGCCGCTGTACGGTGTGCGTGCGTTGCTGCAAGGGGGATGCAGGTGAATTGGTGAGATCTGGTATCATCCCTTTGCTGGTGGCACTGCTGAGAAACGGAAGTGACGCTCAGAAATTGTGGTCCGCGGAAGCTCTACGGAATGTGGCGATGCTGATGGAGGCATCGAGAGGTGATATTGTGGAGCAAGGTGCTGTCGGCTTGTTCACGGCTCTACTCTTGGTTGGTACAAGTGAGCACAAGCATCGAGCGGCATATGCGCTGGGTCGTGCTTCAGATACCAACGTCAGTGAAGTGATAGTAGGAAAAGGAGCAGTCGCACCATTGGTACAGCTCGTGAGAACGGGTTCAGGCATTCATAAGCATTCGGCATTGTATCTGCTGGGATCGCTTTCCTCCAATAGTAAGTCAAATTGTGCTGACATCATACGTGAGGGAGCTACTGAACTGCTGATAGCAATGCTGCGTGACGGAACGAGTTCACTAAAGTGTTACGCAGCCTATTCTCTGGGGAACTTGGCTGCTGGAAGTACTGCAAACGGCATCGAAATCACGCGTGAAGGAGCTGTCGCTCCACTCATCACACTTTTACGAGAGGGAATTGATGATCAGAAACTGTATGCAGCACGCGCGATCGGGAAACTCGCAAGTATTAGCGACGAAATCTGCACTGAAGTCGTGGGTCAGGGGGCCATTACGTCACTGCTTTTTCTCTTACGAGCAGGAACGGATGCCCAAACCTGTTGTGCAGCGGAAGTTCTAGGGAGTATTGCCAAGAACAGCGATATTAACGCTGCCGAAATTGTGAAAGCAGGAGCAATCGCTCCACTTATTTACCTTCTACGAGCCAGGACCGACGACAAGAAGATTTTTGCTGCACGTTTACTTGGATATCTTGTTGAGAAGAGCGAGGGTTGCGGCGACGAGATTGTACGTGAAGGCGCTGTTACACCACTCACGGCACTGATTCGTGATGGTACTGAGGACCAAAAATACATTGCCGTGTGCATCCTGGGATGCCTAACGACAAATAATGACACGCTTTGCGCGGAGCTTTCCCGTGTAGGAATCATTGCCCCTCTCGCTGTGCTTCTGCGGCATGGTACGGACAGCCAGAAGTACAGTGCTGCCTACATGTTGGGAAATCTTGCCAATGACTGTGTTTCCCGTTGCGCTGAAGTTGTACGCGAAGGAGTTGTGCCCGTTCTCGTAACTCTACTGCGGGCTGAACCTAGTGATCAGACAAGTAAAGCTGCCCATGCTATCTTGTGTATCGTAAACACAAGCCACGAGTATGCTGCCGAGGTTGCGAAAGCTGGTGCGATTTCACCTCTTCTCGTCCTTCTTCGAGGTGGCAGCAAAAAAAGCAAGGAATGGGCAAGGGCTACGATTGCCATCCTTGCGAACGATAGCTCTGAGTACGTTGCCGACATAGTGCGGGAAGGAGGTATCGCCCCATTTGTCGAGCTTCTGAAGTCCGAGGCAGATGATAAAAAGGAAGAAGCGGCTGAAGTACTGTGTTATCTCGCCAACAGCAAAGAGAATGGTATCGTTATAGAGCGCGAAGGAGGAATTAAACCGCTTGTCGCGCTTGTACGAGACGGAACCAAGGAGCAACAACGTCTGGCCACAATGACGTTATCGAAGTTAGCATACGACAACTATACGAATCGTGTCAAGATTGCGCGTGAAGGAGCTATTCCAGCATTACTCACTCTGCTACACACTGGGACCGATGCTCAAAAGGAGTGCGCAACGAGTGCATTAGGACAACTTGCCCTCAACAACGATGTAAATTGCGGCGTCATCGTACGTGAAGGCGCGATCGCTCCACTGATTGTACTGCTACGAACCGGAACGCATACACAAAGGAAAGAAGCTGCACGGACACTGGGAGCTCTTGTGAATCTCGAGTACGAAGACAATGAGCGCGCGGGTGATGCTGGTGGGCCTATGGTTTTACTGATGACGCTATCTTCGAACGGGAAACGAAGAAGAAAAGGAGAGTGCAGCGTTTGCGCTTGGAGTTATCGCAAGCCGCAACGAAGCGAACGCCGCTCAAATTGTACAAGCAGGTGCAATCAAACTACTTGCCGCTCTTTTGCCGGCTGGTACCGAGCAGCAGAAACATTATGCAGCCTACTCGTTGGGAATTCTTGCCAACAGCAACAACGAAAACTGTGCTGCAATTGCCGGCGCCGGGGCAATTCCTTCTCTAACTGCACTTTTGCGAACAGGAACTGATGATCAAAAGGACAGTGCTGGGTTTGCTCTTTGGAGGCTTGCAAACTGGAGTGATGAGAGCATTACCGAAATGGTACGTGTTGAAGCAATTGGACCTCTCGTCAATCTCCTACGCAGCAATGATGGCCAACTCAGCTTTCGAGCGACGAACACGCTCATTCTTCTTGCAAACCATGATGATACCGTTTGTGCTGAGATTGCGCGTGAAGGAGCCTTTGCTCCACTGATTGACATCATAAAATCGAGAGCAGATAAACAAATTGAACCCGCAATCCGATTGCTGGGGCTTCTCGCCGCCAATAGCGCTCAAAGTTGTACAGAGATAACTGGGCAGGAGCTGTCCCGTTGCTAGGGAGGTTTCTACAAGTGGGTACATCTGAGCAAAGGAACGTGCCGCTGCTACCTTAGGAAAGCTGGCCATGCAAAGTGACGACATTGATGCTGAGATTTCACGTGCAGGTGCCATTCCGACATTGGTAACTCTTTTGCGTACTGGGACTGAAAACCAAAAAAGCGCTGCTGCGTGCGCTTTGGGAAACTTGATCAGCTTTACCGGCACAACCTCGGCCGAAATCGAACGCGAGGGAGCCATTAAACTAAAATATATATATATATATATATATTATATTTTTACCACTCATTGCACTTCTGGAATCCGGTACAGAGTATCAAAAACGCTTGGCAGGTCATGCCCTCGGTAAGCTTGCTGATACTAACGCTGTGACCGCCGCAAAAATTTCAAGAAAAGGGGTCATTCCGATTCTTGTGGAGTTTTTGCGAAATGGTTCGGACGACCTCAAGCAGTGCGCAGCCTACGCAGTTGGGACCTTAGTGAAGAACTACGCGGAAAATCGTGCAACTATTGTGCGTGAAGGGGCTATTTTATTGCTGATTACGCTTGTACGAGAGGGAACAGATGAACAAAAGACATTGGCGATGTCCGCGCTTGGATTTCTGACGACGGATGACAAAGAAAACGCGACAACGATTGTGCACTTGAGCCATTGGTTGCCATTCTTGAAGCAGGGACCGAGGACCAAATGGAGATGGCAGCTAATACGTTGGGAAACTTGCCCTTAGCATTGACGACAACGGTGCAGCAATTGCTCGTGAAGGGGCTATCGCACCACTTGTCGCGGTGGGACCAAAGGCCAGAAAATCAGCGCACTATGTGCACTAACGCGACTTGACTACCAAAACGATGAAAACCGCGCCGAGGTTGCACGGAGAGGTGCTATCCCTCCACTGGTTGAACTGCTTCAAAGCAAAATACTTGAGCAAGCGACCCGTGCAGCGGATTTGTTGTGGAAGTTATCGATTAACAGCAAGGAACGGTCTGCTGATATTATTCGTGCTGGGGCCATCGCGCCCCTGGTTGGACAGTTGAAAGCTGATTCAAAGGGCTACAAAACGTGGACAGCATACGCGCTGGGGTCACTAATCGAGTATGCTGACACGAGCTCGGCTGATATTGCACGTGAAGGTGCCATCGCACCTTTGGTGGTACTGCTACGGACAGGCTCCGATGAAGAAAAACAGGTATCTGCGGCTGCTTTGGGAAACTTTGCTGATCGCTCCACTTTAAGTCGAAGTCAGATTGCCCAAGAGGGAGCCATCACGCTTCTATTAGACCTTTTACGATCTGGAACAGCTGGGCAGAAAGAATGGGCAGCGTATACTCTCGGACACCTTGCACTAGACAACGACACAAATCGCACAGAAATCGCAAGTGGTGGAGCAATCACACTGCTCGCTGGGTTTGTACGAACTGGAACGGACAGCCAAAAAGAAAAGGCTACGCATGCACTGATCTATCTAATGAGTTACAAGGATAACAACTCTGCTGTTATCGCTCGAGAAGGGGTGATCGGACCATTTGTGGCACTTCTGCACTCTGGCACAGCTGACCAGAAGCAAATGGCAGCCGGCGTTCTAGGACATCTCGCTAATACTAACGCCACGAACCGTGCAAAGATTGCTCGTGAAGGAGCTATCCCTCTACTTGCTGCGTTCGTACGAGATGGAACGGATAATCTAAAGCAGTGGGCAGCGTATGCGCTGGGTGGCATCGCCAAGGATAACGAAGCCAATTGCAACTTGATTGCAAAAGAAAATATAATTTCTCGATTGGTCGTACTTTTGCAAGACGGAACTGAGGATCAAAAGCAGTGGGCGAGCTTCGCCCTGGGTTCTCTAGCGAAGAGCAGCCCAACCAACGCTGCGGAGATTGTGCAAGAAGGAGTTGTCGCAGTGCTTATTGGCCTTGTTGAATCCGGAACTGATGGCCAAATGGAGCATGCCTCCTGTGCACTGGGATATCTGGCCGAGAGCAACACCGCCAACCAAGTTCAGATTGCTAGTGAAGGCGCTATTGCACCCCTGATTACACTTCTACGAGAGGGGGCAGATGACCAAATGAATGGGCAGCAAACACACTGGCAATCCTAGCCGAGGGCAACGAAGAAAACTGCGCTGAGATGGTTCGTGCAGGAGCAATTTCCCTGGCAGTTTAGATTCTACAAACGGGGACGAATGGGCAGAAAGAAAGTGCTGTGCTGCTGCTAGTGAATCTCGCCAGAAACAACTATTCGAATCGCATCCAGTTCGCCCGTGAGGGAGCAGTTGGCCCGCTTGTTTCTTTCGCTCAAGATGATGATAACGATCATAAAACCAATGCAGCGATTGCTCTTGGTATTCTTGTCTACGGCTGTGATGCCAACCGAATAGAGATTTGCCAAAAAGGTGGCATTCCTCCTCTCATCGCGCTAGTTGGAACTGGAACGGACCAGCAGAAATCCCAAGCCGCTCTCGCACTTGGAAATCTCGCCAGCGACAACGAAGCCAACTGCGCTCAAATCGCACGCGACGGAGGCATTGCACCACTTGTTGCGTTACTGAAGACAGGCACTGACGAGCAAAAATGTCATGCCGCATTGGTACTGGGAAATCTTGGCAGCGACAACACAGCAAACCGTACTGAAATCGGTCGTGAAGGGGGTGTAGCACCCCTTGTCGAGCTCGTGAAAAGCGGAACGGATCAGCAGAAATGCTACGCAGCACTTGCACTGGGAAATCTAGCTAGCAAGAACGATGCCAACCGCGCTGAAATTGCAAATTCAGGTGGGAAGGTGTCGTTGATGGTTCTTGTACGATCCGGATCAGCCAGCCAGAAGGAATGGGCATCAAGAGCCGTCAAGAAACTCTCCAGTTCCAAAGTGCTTAAGGCGAAACTGAGCCTACGACTCCGTAGCCTGTTTCCGTCGTTGCGATAATTTCGTTCTAGACGCCGAGCTAAGTTGCCCGACCTTAGTCTCAGCGCTTCGGCAATGCTTTCGAAAACGACAGGAACTTCTTGATCAGCCAGGGGCCGAAAGGGCAGCAACTTACTGCCATGCTCGTGCATCTGTTCATCCTTCAGGAGTGCGCCTTTGTAGTCACTGTGGATTCCAAATTGTCTAGAACTCATTCTGCTGATTGTATATGTTTAGCAAATATCTTCGCCATGGTCGTTCCTCCTCCATTGAGCCTGCGACGGCGCAGCCCCACTTCCGTCCGAGTGCATTTCAATGAGTTTAGCGAGATGACCGAAGCTGTCTAACGTTTAGTCCTTAAATTTATCGATGAGGAACAAGCGCGCCGTGTCGTACGACGTGCAGGTGCATCAGATAACAATCGCTCGATTGGTAGAACGCGAGGACAGCTATTCACTAGGGCGTCTCTTATTCAATAACGATGAAATCCAAGAGGTGAATGTCCAGGAAGATGGTATCTGCCACTCGTGAGTTTAATTCGAATTGTCAGTGACATTTATAAAGAACACGCAGCATTGTCGCTTAGATAACTTGCGTTCAGCAACTATTTAAACTGTGTGTCTATCGCCCAACAAAATCTTCCACTGCTGGTCGAGACGGGAGCAAGTTGCTGCATGTTCAGTAATTAGGCGACCCGAAGGACGTGTGGGGGGAACAGCTCCTCTGGTTGGCGATTAGAGTTCAACCTCAGCAGTTAACACAATATACCTTTCCTGCCAATAAAAGAGATCCTCTGGTAGCTGTTGGAACAGACGTGCAACAAGAAGTAGCGGCATTTGCGCTACGACAAATCGCACTGATCTCCGAGGTCCATAGTCTCTTTGATGGCACTTGCACGACTGGGTAACGTTAACCCAATGCTATGGGCAATACAAAATCCCCCGGCTTCGAAATGCTCACTTCTCCTTAGTTTTTCCAAGCTTTTATTTGCTTTAAATATTTAAAAAGAATAGTGTTAAAGCACTAACATTTTCAAAAGAAACTTTCACCCTAATATTTGGAAAAGCGCTATGGCGGCCTCGGCGTACCAGTTGTGGCTCAAGAAGCGCGAGTTTAAGGCCCCGCGGCTGCCCCCGAGCCCCGCGTCCAAGTCCGTACCCCGCTCCTCTCTCGCTGCGTCGAAGGAAGCGTCTCAAGGCGCCACCAATTCCTCTCAAGACGCCCGTGGAGCTTCCCAGGGCAATTCTGCCAAGTTCCACGCCGTTTCTGGTGTGGAGACGACGCGCGTGGGCGTGAAGTCTGTTGCTATGCCTTCTGCTGTTAGGAAGCGGCCTAGGGGCTGGTTCAACAGCCGAGAAGAAGCTACAGACGGCGAGGAGCGGCCACATGCCGGTACCGTTGCTGGAAAGGCTTTTGTTGCTGGAAGTCAGGAGACTAAAGTTGCTGGATGGAAACGACTGCGCAGTAGCAAGGAAGAGGTGATGCAGGCCACGACGCTCAAGCTGGCGAGTGCCGCGAAGGTATTGAGGCAGTCGTCGGCTAGGCGGGGTGTGGAGAGAGAGGGTTGCAGTGGGGGATTCGCTGACGAGATTAAAGTTGCTGGAGCCGAGGAGAGTGATGCTAAAGCTGCGAAGAGGATCAAGAGCTCCTCGGTGCACGTGAAGCTGGCGGGGAAGCGGAAAGTGGTGGGTGAAAGTGGTGATGCTACGACGAAGCGACTCCGGTTTGATGCAGATACGCAAGCTGGGGGAGCTGTTGGGCTGGGTGGGGTGAAATTTGTTGGGCAACTTAAGAATTCGGTGCAGCTGAAAGATGCAGCGGAGGGGAAGTGGAGTCTTGTTGAACGTGCAAGTGGTGACAATACGATGAAGCGCCTGCGATTTGATGATGATGGGGAGGAGAATGACAGAAGTATGGGTGGATTGCCGCCGAAGAGCCCAATGGTGAAGAAGCAGAGGAAAATGCCGACTGCGATGTTAGACGAGAGTCAGTACTGGATGGCTGTCGATAGATTCTCGCATTTGACGTGAGTGTAAAGTGCAGATGAACCGCACTGGCGCACGTGACTGCGTTCTCTTGGATATGGGGTTTGCCGATGGATTGTGAGCTCTGTACTTTACCGACAATATTTATGGTAGGGTTTGACCCGTCGACGACCAATGCTCTTACGCTGATTTTTTCGTTGTGCACTTGTGTTACCTCGATTCATGATTCAAGTGCGTGGCGATATGCAACTGATAGCTGCTACTTTGCCTGGGTGCAGGTTTTTGCAGACGCCATCGTCATCACCCACGATTGATTGTCATGCTGTAGCCGAAGGCACGAATGGTGATGTTGGTGGGGTATTTCGGACTCACACCTGGAGCGAATTTTAGCGCTGGATGACAATGGTAGCGCCCAATTTTCAATATCGTGCTTCATCTATCAGTGAGAGGCTCATTCCTCCGCCAGAGTCAAAACCATTCTAAGTCGATCGTAGCGAAATTAAAAGTATATTGATTTTTGTGCAGGCTTGGTGTTCTTTGCAAACTTGCAAGTTGCTCGTAGTTTCCGGTGAGGCAGGAAACAATGGCGCCGAGAAAGCAACCAATGGCAACGCAATTGAAATCTCTTGCCAAGAAGGTCACACAGGCAAACCCAGTTAACTGTGTGAGGCTGTTGCGCGATCTCTACTACTCCTACTACTACTGAAGTACTAAGTAGATAGCTGTAAGATGATGCCCATCATTCCATTTTTTTATATATTTTAAATATGAGAGGGTTGTGCGACGAAAACGCTGCAACGAGCGCTGAAACATTCGTTTGAGAAACGATAAACTAAAGCCCTCACGTTGGCTCATTCCTTGGGCAGAAGTCAAAGAATAATGTACTAAAACCCTCTAATCTGTTTTTGTTGTTGTTTGAAAATTATATCAAAAAGGAGAATGGAAAGCATTATCAAACCGGATTGTGGCAACAGTCTACAGCTCGCTTCGGTACTAATGCGATGTGTCGCGGCGGCACAGCGTTCGAGACTTATGCTGTAGGGCAAATGACTACAAGATACCAGTAGCGATTCGCGTTGGTTGCTGCCGACGCTGCCGTGAATCCAATGCTTTGGCTGCTAAAATCGAAATACGGTGCTGCATCGCGGGTTCGATGAGCGCGAAGGAATGTTGGAACAGTCTCGCGATTACTCCACCTGTATCGCGCTTTCTTCGGGGTAGTGTTCATGCAGCCACGCGATGATCTCGTGTCGTTGGTCTCATTGTGGCGCATCCCATTGCCCAGTATATTCTGTACGAACGCTTGCGTGACGGGGTGGACGTAGTGAGCGTGCACAAACAGGAAGATCTCGAACTTGTTTGCCACGAAAGGTTGACATTCAACTTGGAGGGAAAATACTCGGGATAGCGCAACTGCAGCCAGCGAGCACACTGCAAGTGACCGTTGCCAATTGCACCTTCCAAAGCCTTTGCCGTACAGCCCTTCGATCGGTTGGTATGCAGCCATTTGAGCGTTTGCAATTGACCATTGCGTGCAGCCTGCTCCATTGCCGCGCTAGTGTATCCCGCTTCCGTGTTCCCGTGAAGCCATTTCACCATGTCGAGATGCCCGTTCGCTGCGGCGCCATCCATAGCTTTCGTTGTGCATCCTTCCGGCCGCTTGGATTTCAGCCACTGCATGATTTCCAAATGCCCGTTCGCAGCAGCATAGTCCAATGCATCTGTAGAACATCCCTCTGGACGATTGCTGTGGAGCCACTGCACCACATGCAAATGCCCATCCGCTGCAGCGTGGGCCATCGGGTCTGTTGGACGCCAAACCGTCTGGTGTTGATACGCTCCTTTGTGGGCCTTGAAGTATCTGCCAGTAGCAGTCACCATCATCACAGGTTTAAACTCTGAATCGGCCAGGGCTTTCTTCTTTCGTTCACTGGTGGGAATGGGATCCCATCCCGGAACGAACATGTCCATGTTATCAAGATGTTGCAGGATCTCTAATTGGCCAAGTTTCGCAGCTTCGTCCATTACACAATAGTCAGGATCTTCTCCGACAGCGGAAACTGTTCAACTAGCCAGTTAACGGAGTTCAGCTGACCCGCACGAAATGGCAAAAAAGCAACGCGGTTCTGTGCTCGGCGACGATGCCTTCATCGTTGAGATATTCCATCACGTGTGTGTGTCCACCTTCAGCTGCCCGACATAAAAGACCGTTCAGTCCTCCTCCAACGGATATCTCCCCTTCGATGAGATCATCCCCATCGGGTGCTCCACCAGCCATTGCAGCAGAGCCATATTTCCTCTTTGGCATGCTGTTGACAGGGCCTGAAGCCAATCCATTCCCCAAAAGTCCGAGTGGTCTGGAGGGAGATTCTGTTGCGTCGAGATGCGTTCAGTCAGGTCTAAACGATCTGCCCGCGCCAATTTTGCAATCGATCCGGCTGCGCTGAAATGATTTTGCTCAAAGTACCCGCCCTCTACGAGACGTTCAATCACTTTCACACGCTTGCAGTCCACCGCGTAGTCCAAGACATTCGTGCCCTCCGGCACGACCGACTCGGCGAACTCGATCGCTCCAATGCCCAGAGCTTCCCTTACAACGCCCTCGATTGCATCATCTCCATGGTCGAACTCATCTCTGGAAGCATGCTCATAGACCCATCGGGCAACTCCCGGGTGCCCTTCTCAGAGCGCGTGCTCCACGTTGCCAACACCCCATTCCACCTTCATGCGAGGCCGAACGTCGGTCTCCACTCGCTTTTTCTTGATCGTAGGACCACTATCTTCAGTGCAATCCACCCCAAGGTCATGTTTCAGGAGGAACTGTAGCACTGGCAGATGCCCATTCCCCACAGCCGCTCGAACCGCTCTCTGGGGTACTCGGCACTCCGTGAAATGTCCGTACAACCACGTCAGCAGCTTCGTGTCTCCACGTTTTGCAGCATATTCCACGCACTTGGAGAATTGCCATTGATAATAGTGTTTGTCCGACTGCAGAACGCTGCAAAGAGACCACCCGGGCGTCGGCGTTAGGAGGAAGAGCGAGCTGCACGCCCAGATCCAGTCCATCAGGTCGGTCGAGCCGAGCTCGCACGCATATTGGAGCGAGAGGTTGGGCGACGGACCCAGGAAACGGGTGACCAACTCCGCTAAAGGAGGAATCGCGTCTGCAGGCGCAGGGCGGCGCAGCACGAGCGTGACGAATTGCGACACTCGAGCCATCGCGGTGCTGATGTCCGGAAAGGGTTATTTGGGCATATTTGGTTCAAGAAAACCAACTTTAGTGGTGTTTATCGGGTCTGGGTCAACGATCGATTCTCGCAGCCGCAGCTAAAATACACAGGTTGTCCGTCTATAAACTTGCAGACAGATATCGGACAGCCCGCGTTGGGGCTGTGCCATTACTTCAAAAAGAAATCTGTTATCCACGATGGCATCACAATGGTTGTAGCTGAAGTCCTCAAGCAGAACAAAACGGTCACCTATTCTAAACCGACATCGGTATCAAAACCGGAAACAGAATAGAGAGAGCGGCTTGTGGAAAACTCGAGACTGAGAATGTTGAACAAAAGATCGAAGGTGATAGGGTGCCCGCATTACCCGAGGCACTCACGACAGAAAAACGGAGTTCTCACTGACTTAAAATATGAATGGTGATGGCGGAGCAAGGGCGATGCCTGTTACACTCCGAGCGAAGCACACTCACCGATCTGAATTTGGCCGAATGCCACATCGGAGATGGCGTCGCAAGTGCATTGCGGCACTTCGAGCCAACTACTCACTGGATTCACTATACTTGGATACGAACGATACTGGTGATCACGGGGCGAGTGCATTGGCCCAGGCAGCCCAGACGAACAAGAGCCCAGGTACACTGGATCTAAGTGTGAAACATATCGGAGACAAGGGTTGGCCGGCCCTTATGGACAACACGACATGCATGCGATGTCGTGTTGGAAAGAACGAGTCGTTAGCGTTGGTCCAGGCACCGGATTTTGACTATCTCATCTTGACAGGCTCCTAATAGCGGCATTCCCTTGTCATTCACTCATTTTTCAACGTGCTAACCACCATGAGTTTCGGGTAATTAAACGGCAATGTAGAAAATTCCGAGACAGTCGAATGTCAGTCACCTACTCAATCTTCCACTGCTACTGCCTGTTAGCCAATGACTAGTTGGCCGTACTCTCCCGTATTTGCTCTTTGACGGGAGTTTCCACTGGTTTCTTGGTGGTTTCGCAGCCGTCAAAGTGTGCCAGAATGGACATGGAAGTCGTAAGACAGGATGCCATAGCTGTGAATTGATTGATGACTCAAACTATGTCTTATGCGAACAAATATTCAAAAAAGCTTTCAGGTTGTCACTTCCTTCGAGTATCGAACCAGCACACTTGTGCTGCAAGAATACTGCCAGGGTAATGCCTTGCCCGCTGGTCAGCAACACACAGTTACCTCGTTCCAGCGAGAGTGTGATAGTTGATCCACCAAGCCGTGTACTTCTCGTACAGCTTATTGTATCGCACCTCCGCCGCACCTCCAACTCCAATTTCCAACCGTTTGGCCAACGTTGTGGGGGTTTCTCCTGTCTTCATCATGTGCTGGAAAGCCTTCTCCATCGCATTCGCCTTCCACTTACCCCAGCCGTTCTTCATTTTGCTGATCAAGTCCGTGACCTTGGACGGGATGAGGCCGCGCTCCTCATCCTCCGCATGGGAATCGTCGTCAGCTGCTGTCAAATCCTTCCTGGCAACGCCTCGCAGGAACCGTTTGGCGGCATCGCCGTCTTCAACGGTAAGTAGACGGGTCACCGTGTCAATGTCCTTCGCCGTCAGCTGGGAAACCGGGGTCTCCTCGGAGGCAGCGGTGGCGCAGGAAATGTAGGTGATCAAAGTCACCAGGAGGATCCACAGCAGCAACCGCATGCTTTTAATCTGCAGGGAACGAAGCGAAGAGAGGTCCGAGGCGGGAGTTGCAAAGTGAGTTCACGGGACTACAGTACCGGTGCCGCCCAGCTAGAGAAACCTCGTCTAAGCTTACCAGCCTGATCTGCTACCGTACACGTGCGCCTAAATCATGGGATGGTGTTGATTGCTACCGATCGTTCTTTCAAAACAGAGACGTCTGTCTTCATACCATACAATTCGGGAGTGTCGGCGACAGGGTCGTTGCGTTGGATTGTCCATGCATTTGTCATTGCAGCGAATACATGTACACACTGGTGCGCACATTGTTAGCACGCTGGCACACCAGGTCCACGGGATCGCTCACAAGTAATACATGTAACAAGTAGGGAACGTTATGGCCTCTATCTAGCCAGGACTCTCGTCTAGACAAGCACAGTCACACAATAGGTGAGTTGGACATTTTCTCGCTTGGAACTTATTTCGAGGAGCGTGGAGGTACTTTCAAGATATTGTAGTTTCGCGCATGTTGATGTCCAGCCTTTGACACAATCTCAGGATTTTAATCCACTTTAACAAGTGCCGTGTGCACAGTAGTCACAGCTCCGATAAGACGGTCCTAGCGAAACAGCGACGAAAAACACTCTCTTTTGGCGTCGAGTGCTGCAAGATGTGCTAAACCGCTTCTATGATAGAAGTAATCTCTCTTGACCTCGAATGTGTCTTTGCCAGCCCGTTGCAGCGGTCGAAAAACATTTTAGTGCATGCCGATTTCGGTTTCAAACGATCGGTCTACTTCATTGGCATGTAGATGTAGTTCCTCTCGTGGTTAGATCATGTTCCTAGTTGCTCGTATTTTAGTGAAATGCTGAGCTTGGTCACCACGTGAACATTGTTCACAAACCTCGAGAGATTCGGACAAACCGAGGTACTTGACTGAGACAACCATTACAAAGCCCGGGTGCCGTGATAAAGAAGCTAACACAAACGCGGCTGCGGCAGTGTCATCAACATGACTTCGAAATGTTAACCCACAGTGAGTGTTCGATGTTATCTGACCGCAGCGGTCGAGCTTTATTAGGTTTTATAGTTCCTGCGAGGATAGCGACCGACGGGAGGACAACAACAACATTAGTAAAAAGTGATTTCAGTCGTTCTTGTCGAGCAGAATGCGGATAAAGCACTGTTATCTACGACTGCTTTGCCTGCTGCGACTATTTGCCGATTTTCGTGTTTTTCTAATGTTCATCTCTGTGCACCACCTAGAGCGGTGATCTATCGGCGTTACTTAAACATTTTGTTCAGAATGTACCACGCACGCGAAGAACAAGGTTCGCCTTGCGGAGCTTGACCTCGGAAATTTTCTCTAAAGGCATCGACGGATATGCGCCGTTTGATTCAGTTGAAGAGTGACGGGATACTAGAGAGAGAGAGCGCGCGATTCTCTATTGAGAACTTATCACACTACTGTCTGTGTGAAAACTTGTCTCAGTCTTAATGTCTGTGAGAAAAAATTCCGCATTCTTCTACCATGACTCGATCGTTCTCCTTCTCGCAGTCGCATTCTGCTGACTTCTGGTTCGTTCCCCGAAGGCCAAGTCCGGGGTTCGATTGGTGCGCGCTCTTGACCGGATGGCTAAACTACTCACACATTCGGGGCAGTCCGCTTGCAAGGGCTTTGAACGCATGGCCGGGAGGCCGGTTACCACTTCGAACAGCCCGACGTGCCATCTTGACTGATTCCCTGGCCTCTTCCTCTGGATCGATACTCAGGGAAGACGATCTTGCGCAGACTGGCCTAAGTGCCCCGCTGGACGAAGAGTATCTACATGTAGTGACGGGATGCTAACAGTACAACAGAATGCTACGAGTTTTTATCGCAGCTGTGTGTGACTCGCAGCCTCCTCCTACGCCCACAGTTTGCTTTGGCGCTCAACAAACGTTTCACGGCTTGTTGAACTGCAATGTCTTTGGCATCACTACCACCTACGCTTCTTAGAGCGGGATTAATCGCTTTGGGGGCAATCGATCCCAACTGTAGACATACTAAGCTGAGCAATCTTCGATAAGAAAGAAAATGGGGCCACAACTCAATTCAACCGAGGTAGAAATACTACTTATCAGCACTTGGTGGGGATATCCAGCACAACTGGCGCATGACGAGGTTTTGCAAGAAGAGTGCTGGTTGCGGCATTGACGAAAACAGTTTGGCCAACGCGAGTAGCCCCGTAGGCCTCGTGGATATGTCCGAAGACATTAAATCGTGGCTGAATCCGAGAATTAATCTCGCTCAGCAGCGCCTCACTGCCCACACGTAGACCCGTAAACGTCGAGTCCAAGATGCCATGAGGTGGTCCATGCGTGACTAAAATGTCCACATCATTCGGGACTTTGCTCCAATACTGTTCATCTTCCGCACCACGAGGCACGTTGAAGGCTCCAACTCGTCCAGGAATGGGTGGGGTCCCAGGCGACCCGTAAATCTTGACACCTTCGACCACTGCACAGTTGTTCTCCAAGTACGTGCAGTTTGTGAGCAGTGACCGGGAGATGCTGGGATCATTGTACGTCTTGTGGCGAATCTGTTTGTTCCAATGGAGATCGTACAGGTCTTGATCCATGCAGACGTCGTGGTTACCAGCAATCACCACCTTGTGGCGATGAGGCAGCCCGCCAATCCAGTCGTTGAAGTCACGGATTTCGTCGTGTGTACCGCGGTTAGTGAAGTCTCCGCAGTGCAGCAACACGTCGCCGTGAGGAATGTTCTTGATATTCCGGTGCTTGGCATGCGTATCGGAGATACACACGACACGAAGAGTTCCCTTTTGCTGTGGCTCGCTACAAAGCGAGCCGATCACAACGTCGGAATTCCACAACCAACGTCCGCGCCAACCCAAGACGCCGACGCCGTTGCGATACACCCAGCGCACTCCAAGGACGAGCACAACCGCGATCAAAACAGTGGCCATGCGTTCGCTCACGAAGCGGTAGACCAGCATAATAGCAGAGAGAATCAATGCTACGAAGACGCCAGCCAACATTGTCATAATCTGCTCGGGGGTCGCGTCGTGCGGAATCAACTTGATGAGGTGGTTTGTCAATGCCATCGCTTGTTTCTCGGTCCGACAGTTCCGAAGTGAGGAGCGCCATTGGGTTTTGTGTTTATGCCAGATTGCGCCCTGGACCTGGACTCACCGCGTATCTAGGTTTGCCGATATCTCAAGTGCTTGTCAACATGTATGACGTGCCGTCGAGTAACCCTACGATGTGCAGATCAGAGTGTATTAATACCAGTATTCCAGTACAGTGCGCGCCAAATCATTAGGACCCCCAATTATCGGGTATACTTTTGCCGATATCTCGACTTGTACGCATAGTTAGAAGCTGCTGTTTGGATATGTTATTATTATTATGACTAGCAAGAGGGGACTTGTGCTAACGACTGGAAATTCAACGTCCGTAGTAGGGATGGCATACAAAGTCTTGGTATCGGCAGGTGCGACAAAACTATAGTACCAGACCCTTTTTCTGAAAAAAATAAACTTTTTATGAACCGCATACAAACTTCTATATTAAAGTTAGTACTTAGTGAGACCGCCCTTCTGCTTGATCACGG